>CM022677.1:28043047-28063047 GCA_012295275.1 Chrysomallon squamiferum
AATATAAACATATATCATATTTTGATATAATCACATTATTATCATTATTATTATAATTATCACCGTCATCATCAGCATCATCAAAATCATCATCATTATTATTATTATTATTATTGTTGTTATTATTCTAGATAGCAGTAGACAGAGACTACTACTACAACTACACGGTACCCAAAGACGACGACGGAGTACCAAGAGATCCCAGAAACATCACTTCCATCCTGTTATACGCCGACGTCACCGTTCAAAGACTTCGTTTAAAATACTGAATAAGAAACATCACCATTGATCAGTTAAACACAGAAATGTAAAGAAAACACGGACATCTTTACATTTTCTCAAAATGTGTGAACGTTATAATTATTATTTTAATTGGAATGTCTAGAATAGAGAAGAGATTGTAATAATGTTACGGTTTTTGAATACTGCAAATAAACACGTTTTACTTCTTCAGAGAGTAAAACCTGATATTACTGTTTTGTTTATAGTGCATGTGTATGTATGAATGTATGCATAGACAGATAGATAATAATACACACATGTATGTGTGCCTGTGTGTATGTGATGCGTGTATATATGTTTGCGTGTGTCTGTGTGTGTCCGTGCATAACTATGTATGGATAGATAAACAGCTTAGTACATCTACATATAGAACATAGTACATACATACACATATCCAAAATACAATATATATATATATATATATATATTATACACACACATACGCACACACACACACATATATATACAAACACACATACAGACATTCAGACAGAAGTTGATTTACTGAACAAGAGACGAAGTCTTTGATAGCATTCTGAGATACTCTCTCTCTCTTTCTCTCCTCTCTCTCTCTCTCTCTCTCTCTCTCTCTCTCTCTCTCTCTCTCTCTCTCTCTCTCTCTCTCTACATGTATCTATATCTATATATATATTTATCAGTTCAGATACAAACTAACACTAAACTACGTAATCATTAATCTACATTATTCATTTATTTAATGTAAATGTTTAGAATGTTTCAAAACGTTAGCTATTGATATGTGAAGTTTTAATGTTTATTTATTTATTTATTTGTCTGTATTTCCATAAATTATCAAAATCATATATTAATAGTTAGTAAACAGTTGTTATTGGCGTATACATATAATATACATATATATATACAGAAACACTTTACTTCGTTTTTCGAAAGACTGACAAAAGCTCTGTAAAATTGATATTTAGCTACAAAACAATTATACATTATTAACATGTCTGTCAGTATATCTCATACTTGAACTAATTGTTAATCGATCGTCATTTTATGTATCAAGGTATATTAAAATAGAAACCATTCAACGAAAGGAAGAGGCAAACAGATATTTTTTGTCTTTGAAAGATGTAAATACAGCCAGTCAAATACGTTTGAGTTAACAAGTTTGTCTTCTATACTGACCAGAGCTGCTTTGTCTCAACTCACACATCTCAGTTTCTCTTGGGAAATTGAACAGACGCTAAAGTGGATTTTGTATTTCTTAAAATTGACAGAGCTGTGCTGTATATTTTTCATTATACGTCTGTTTATTTAGTTTTTATTTTAAGCCGAAGAAGAGAGAAGCTGCTACGTGCTGGTTGTCATAGACACGATTCTGAAATATACAAGAGTCACTACACGTAGGTAAGCACTGTTCAAGTCACTCAACAAAAATTCGTTTTTCTTCTACCAATAATTTTTAATATTATTATTATGTTTCTTCTGATTTGTTTTATTCTACTAAATCACCCGGTATCCTTATTCAATTACTCACGTTTACCGTTTTTACTTGATGTAGAATTCTGCTAGGAAAGAAAAAGCTAAGATGTGTTTACTGCAGACAGTTTTCGTCATGTCAGGAATACTCACAGTTACACGTGCATTTTCTCTCAGTGACGTTCAGCACACATCTCAGCTTCTCTTTGGTTCTGATTTCACCGTTGAAAAAGTGAAGAATTTTCTTCAGTGTAAAACTTTATGTGACAGTCGACCTTTGTGTAAATCCTTCAACTACAACACCGTCACAAGAGAGTGTGTGTCAAATTCTGGCGATAGCACGACATCGACAACAACTCTGATATCTCCAGTCCCTGGTGTAGTGTTTGTTGAAAAACGGTCTCTACCACAGGTAAGTCGAATGAAAGTAAACTGAACCAGAAATACAGACAGGTAGATAGAGACAGACAGACAGACAGACAGACAGGTAGATAGACAGGCAGATATACTGACAGATAGATAGATAGGCAGATAGATATACTGACAGATAGATTGATTTTGTTATTATCTTCACTGCTATTTTCAAATTGTCAGATTTTGCTAAATTTGTGTTTTCCTGATGAACGACAGTGACACATTTTTAGCGTCAGACATTTTTCACAATCTTTGTCTACGTCTATTCAGACAGCACGTGCAATTTCACTCTTTTATTTATTTATTTATTTATCTACTTTTTATATTTATTTATTTATTTATTTTCAGGGTTCTGACGAGTGTCAGTGTGAGTACTCACAGGTCTGTGTACAGCTCGGAACAAACAGAAAATGTCTCACAGAAGGTAAAACAAAAAGTACAATAATTAATAAACAGATTCGTAATTAGGTTAATCTAATCAATTAGTGTATGTTATCTCTTAACTTTAAACAGATTCGTAATAATGTTAATTTAGTGAATTAGTGTATGTTATCTCTTAACTTTAAACAGACACGTAATAATGTTAATTTAGTGAATTAGTGTATGTTATCTCTTAACTTTAAACAGATTCGTAATAACGTTAATTTAGTGAATTAGTGTATGTTATCTCTTAACTTTAAACAGATACATAATAACGTTAATTTAGTGAATTAATGTATGTTATCTCTTAACTTTAAACAGATACGTAATAATGTTAATTTAGTGAATTAGTGTATTTACTTTAAACAGGTACGTAATAACGTTAATTTAGTGAATTAGTGTATTTACTTTAAACAACTAGACATACATGAGAACACAGAGATAAATGCGATATCACGCCGATTATGATAAAGTATAGCACAATATACCATCTCATAATATACTATAAGATACTCTTAGTATAACTATGATTTCGCATGGTATTTTGTGGTATTTTATGGCAAGAGTGGATACCAGACTATAGTGTATATGCCAGGTAAAGCCATATCATATGGTGTCTGTGATATATGATATTGAATTTCTCTCCAGTACATGTAATACATTGTTGTATTTTGTAATGCAGATGCTAAATTACTGTATTGAAAATTCAGTAAACCAGCACAGTGTACATAAATCTATATTGATATTTAAAAAGTCAGCGCGTGGCACATAGAATACTTATTGTGTATTAACAGAGGGCTCAGTGAAATATAACCCAGAATGTTATATTACACTGCACTGAATTGTCTGCTTTAATAGTTTATCACCTTGTATAGAAAGTTGAAAGTTGGTGCAGTAAAAATTAATAAATGTGATGTTTTATAACAGTTTGAACAGAGCATACAGAACAGAGCTTTCAGTGTCTATGTATCTCCTGAGACATATTTTATTAAAGATGTCAAAACAAACAACAAAGGAAAAACAAAAGTGTCTGTGTATCAGGTTTACTAGCCTGGAGATGTATTAATATTAAATTATACAGTTTGGTCTCATTTTACAATCCTATTCAGATCATTTGTGTTTCCTCAAAGGAATGTACTCAAATACCCACTACATCACATCACACATTCAACATAGGAAATTATAATTCAACATAGGAAATTATAATTCAACATAGCAAATTATAATTCAACATAGGTAATTATAATTCAACATAGGAAATTATAACTCAAAACGATACATAATATGAAGATGTTCAAAGCGTATAAAATAACAGCATAGCTAACACACGATATTGTAAAATACAAATTGTATAAAATCCTTTTCAGAAATCGACTGTGGTGAACCTCCTGACGTACCAAACTCTACAAGAAACACGACGGGAACCACGTTAAACTCAGTCACGTCTTACAGCTGCTCAGAGGGATACGAAATTCTGAATGGTTCAACAACATCGACGTGTGAAGTAACACGAAGCTGGACTTCAAACAACCTCATCTGTGTCGGTGAGAACTTCTAATCTGATACATAAATAATAATAATAATAATAATAACTGTCTCTGTTTGTCTCTAGACAAATTATAATTATAGTTATATTCTTTTTTCTTTTTATCCATTTATTCATTCACTTATGTTGTTTTTCATAATTATAATTTGTCTAGAGACAAAGAGAGACAGTATATATATTATTATTATTATTATTATTATTATTATTATTACTAGCAGTTGAAGTAGTAATGGTAGTAGTAGTAGTAACAGTAGTAACAGTAATATCATAATCATCATCACCATCATCATCATGATCATTATTATTATTGTTGTTATCATTTTAAAGTTAACTTTACCTCTTTTTTTTACAGTTAACTGCGGAGACCCAACAGTAGACAATGGTCACGTGATTCACAATTCTACGGTTGTTGGCAGTGTTGGGTCAGTGACGTGTGACGAGTTTTTCCACTTTTTTGGAACCAACTCAAGCGTAACGTGTATGTCGACTGGGGAAATGGGTTGTTGATGGTCAGTGTAAACGAGTGGAGTGGACTGACAAGGTATCAACATCGTCATCGTCATCGTCATCATTAATATTTTTATTGTCGCTGTTAAATGTTCATTGTTACTATCCTTAACGTCTTCAGTATTATTAGTATTATTATTATTATTAGTATTATTTATTATTATTATTATTAGTATTATTATTATTATCATTATTATTACAATTATTATTATTATTAGTATTATTATTATTATTAGTATTATTAGTATTATTAGTATTATTATTATTATTATTACAATTATTATTACAATTATTATTATTATTATTATTATTATTATTATTATTATTATTATTGTTATTAATATTGTTATTAATTCTCAGGAAGATCGACGCTTTCCAGTTCCGTCGCCTTTAACAAACGACTGGGCAATGATTCTAAAGGCAACACCAGGCCATAAGAATTATCAGTAAGGAATCCTTTCTATTTTTATTATTTGTTTGTTTATTTATTATTTGTATTTATTTGTTTCTTCTTTCTTCTTTTTAAATTGGTTATTCATTATTAAAATAGTTCATTTGTTTTTAGTTTAGTTTATTTTGCAATTTGTAAATCGATGCAAGCTGGTTTGTAAACATAGAAAAAAAATGTAATATATTTTCTTTCCCCTTTTACGTTTGTTTGTTTGTTTGTTGTTGTTGTTTTATTTTATTTTTTTTTTTTTTTTTAATGTTTTGTTTTGGTTTCGTTTCACTTCGATTTGAGATCATCTTATTTTTTTTTTTTTTTTTTTTTTCCTTAATATATTTTATTCTATTTATTTATTTTTTAGTTTTATTATTATTATTATTATTATTATTATTATTATTATTATTATTATTATTATTATTGTTGTTATTATTATTATTATTATTATTTATTTTTTTATTTTTTTATTTCTTTATTTATTTATATACAAATATACAGATATAGATATACATGTAAAGAAAAGTAAAACTTATTTGTTTAAGGTTTGCACTAAATCTCTACAATGCTGATGATGAAACTATCATGCACGTCAATCCGAGATTCAACCTGTACAACCAAACAGGTTACACAAAGAGAATCGTCTTCAACTCTAAGCTTAATGACGAATGGATTCATGCGAAAAAAGTTTTGAATTTCCTTTTCAAGCCGATGTGTCCTTCACCATGAAAATAACCCTGCAGTCCAACACGTTTAAGGTATTTATATCTCTGTCTATCCGCTTTATATCTTTATATTATCTATATAATCTAGTTAGCTTTATATCTTTATATTATCTATCTAGTTAGCTTTATGTCTTTATATTATCTATATATGTAGTTAGCTTTATATCTTTATATTATCTATCTATCTAGTTAGCTTTATGTCTTTATATTATCTATCTAGTTATCTTTATGTCTTTATATTATCTATATATCACAGTTAGCTTTATATCTTTATATTATCTATATAATCGAGTTAGCTTTATATCTTTATATTATCTATATAATCGAGTTAGCTTTATATCTTTATATTATCTATATAATCTAGTTAGCTTTATATCTTTATATTATCTATCTAGTTAGCTTTATGTCTTTATATTATCTACCTATCTAGTTAGCTTTATGTCTTTATATTATCTACCTATCTAGTTAGCTTTATGTCTTTATATTATCTACCTATCTAGTTAGCTTTATGTCTTTATATTATCTATCTAGTTAGCTTTATGTCTTTATATTATCTACCTATCTAGTTAGCTTTGTCTTTATATTATCTATATAATCTAGTTAGCTTTATATCTTTATATTATCTATCTAGTTAGCTTTATGTCTTTATATTATCTACCTATCTAGATAGCTTTATGTCTTTATATTATCTACCTATCTAGTTAGCTTTATGTCTTTATATTATCTATATAATCTAGTTAGCTTTATGTCTTTATATTATCTACCTATCTAGTTAGCTTTATGTCTTTATATTATCTATATATCCCAGTTAGCTTTATATCTTTATATTATCTATCTAGTTAGCTTTATGTCTTTATATTATCTACCTATCTAGTTAGCTTTATGTCTTTGTATTATCTATATAATCTAGTTAGCTTTATATCTTTAAATTATCTATCTAGTTAGCTTTATGTCTTTATATTATCTACGTATCTAGTTAGCTTTATATCTTTATATTATCTATCTAGTTAGCTTTATGTCTTTATATTATCTACCTATCTAGTTAGCTTTCTGCCTTATATTATCTAGCTAGTTAGCTTTCTATCTTTATATTTTCTGTCTATCTAGTTAGCTTTATATCTTTATATTTTCTGTCTATCTCTATAGCGAGCTATCTGCCTTTCTACATATAATGTCTGTTCGCCCATGTATTTCTGTACCTAGCTTACTGGGCTAAATATATGTTTGTCAACCATTATGTGTTCTTTCTCTCCAGTTTATAAACATATATTTTCATATCATATTATCATAATCATTACCATTTTCATCATCATCATCATCATCATCATCATCATTATTATTATTACTATTATTATTATTATTATTATTATTATTATTGTTGTTGTTGTTGTTGTTATTATACTAGATAGCAGTAGACAGAGACTACAACTACAACTACACGGTACCCAAAGACCAGGACGGAGTACCAAGAGATGCCAGAAACATCACTTCCATCCTATTGTACGACGACGTCACCGTTCAAAGACTTCTTTTAAAATACTGAATAAGAAACATCATCATTGATCAGTTAAACATAGAAATGTAAAGAAAACACGGACACTTTTACATTTTCTCAAAATGTAAGAAGCGTCGTAATTATTATTCTGTAATAACTCTACGATTTTGGAATATTGAAAATAAACACGTTTTCTTTCTTGAGAGAATGAAACTTAATTCTGTGCATATATTTATCAACAGAGTGATAAACACACACACACACACACACACACACACACACACACACACACACACACACACACACACACACACACGCACACATGAATACATATATATTCAGCAGGGTGAATGAAGTACAATTGGGCCAAACGTCTTTCTCTCTTCTCTGTTGAACTCTCTTTCACCACAGTCACCCTGAGAAGATCTCACACCCCCCTACCCAATGCTGGCAGACATCACTGTCCTTAACACAGCCCCAGTGACAGTTCTCCACAGAGTGATGTCCCACGTATGTTGCGGCAATTTCCACTTTACGTCTAAACAAAGAGAAGTACACTTCGCACACGTTAACGTGTTGATGTATCTTTATGTTTGGTGCTTTTAGTTCACATACATCACTTTATAAATAGCTAAACATTTTAAACAAATGTTTACACATCTACGTATGGCTATCCAGCCATCTAACTATCCTTCTATCTATATATCGATCTGTGCATGTAACTGTCTATCTGTGTATGTATATAATCACGTACACGCATAGTTAGACACACACGTGCATGTAACTGTCTATCTGTGTATGTATATAATCACGTACACGCATAGTTAGACTCACACACGTGCATGTAACTGTCTATCTGTGTATGTATATAATCACGTACACGCATAGTTAGACACACACGTGCATGTAACTGTCTATCTGTGTATGTATATAAAATCACGTACACGCATAGTTAGACACACACGTGCATGTAACTGTCTATGTGTATGTATAAAATCACGTACACGCATAGTTAGACACACACGTGCATGTAACTGTCTATCTGTGTATGTATATAATCACGTACACGCATAGTTAGACTGATACACGTGCATGTAACTGTCTATCTATGTATGTATATAATCACGCATAGTTAGACTGATACACGTGCATGTAACTGTCTATCTGTGTATGTATATAATCACGTACACGCATAGTTAGACTCACACACGTGCATGTAACTGTCTATCTGTGTATGTATATAATCACGTACACGCATAGTTAGACACACACGTGCATGTAACTGTCTATGTGTATGTATAAAATCACGTACACGCATAGTTAGACACACACGTGCATGTAACTGTCTATCTGTGTATGTATATAATCACGTACACGCATAGTTAGACTGATACACGTGCATGTAACTGTCTATCTGTGTATGTATATAATCACGTACACGCATAGTTAGACACACACGTGCATGTAACTCTATCTGTGTATGTATATAATCACGTACACGCATAGTTAGACTGACACACGTGCATGTAACTGTCTATCTGTGTATGTATATAATCACGTACACGCATAGTTAGACTCACACACGTGCATGTAACTGTCTATCTGTGTATGTATAAAATCACGTACACGCATAGTTAGACTCACACACGTGCATGTAACTGTCTATCTGTGTATGTATATAATCACGTACACGCATAGTTAGACACACACACGTGCATGTAACTGTCTATCTGTGTATGTATAAAATCACGTACACGCATAGTTAGACTCACACACGTGCATGTAACTGTCTATCTGTGTATGTATATAATCACGTACACGCATAGTTAGACACACACGTGCATGTAACTGTCTATGTGTATGTATAAAATCACGTACACGCAGTTAGACACACACGTGCATGTAACTGTCTATCTGTGTATGTATATAATCACGTACACGCATAGTTAGACTGATACACGTGCATGTAACTGTCTATCTGTGTATGTATAAAATCACGTACACGCATAGTTAGACACACACGTGCATGTAACTGTCTATCTGTGTATGTATATAATCACGTACACGCATAGTTAGACTCACACACGTGCATGTAACTGTCTATCTGTGTATGTATAAAATCACGTACACGCATAGTTAGACACACACGTGCATGTAACTGTCTATCTGTGTATGTATAAAATCACGTACACGCATAGTTAGACTCACACGTGCCTTTCCATCTATCTTCCTGCCTTTCTGTGTATCTATTTAACTACCTGCCTGTCTATCTGTCTGTCTATCTATCTGTCTAGCTATCTATCGATGTATCTCTTTAACTACCTGTCTATATGTCTATCTGTCTAGCTATCTATCGATGTATCTGTCTATAACTTCCCGCTCTCTCTCTAACACACATCTGTTTTGCTATCTATACATTTATGTGTACATACCAATCTATCTCTATATCTGTATATCCATATATCCGTATGTCTCACTCTCTCAAACTTAAATACAAAACTGTATCTTTTGGACACTTATGTAACCACAATTATATCTTACTGGCTATATCACAAAAGATACTGATATTAGCTTTTTTGAGAAAATAGAGGGATTTCCATAGAAATGTATTTTAAGATATTTTTTTCTTTTAGAGTTTATTTTTATTAAAGGTTAATTTTAGAGACAGAGGTGTACTTATTTATGCAGTATTTCACAAACAACTGTTGGTTTATATTGTATAAAGTACAAATCTCTTGTTTTCATAACTTGTTAGCTCACCAGTTTAACGTGACCTTTTAAGATATGAGCAGTTTCCTATTCTTTACACTGGCGACAGAATTGACGTTTGTACGGTATAATTAAAACGAAGGTGGATTTCTACATATTTGCTCTGTGTAGTTTAATAGCCAAACCATGGAAGATGTTGATAGTTAGTGCGAAGTTTTGTTTATGGAATAAGAATTTCAGATTAATGATATCTACCTCTGTTGCAGTTACTTAAACAAATCTATATATTAAGCCTGATGCGATTATGTTAAAACCTAATAATATAATGTTCCAAGCAAACAATAAATTGCCTCGCGCAATCAACGTCATAACAGCTGCAGAAAATGCAATAAAGTATGACGTTAGTGACATTTGTCATTATAGCTAACTGGCTTGACGTTAGTGACATTTGTCATTATAGCTAACTGGCTTGACGTTAGTGACATTGTCTTTATAGCTAACTGGCTTGACGTTAGTGACATTTGTCATTATAGCTAACACGCATGACGTTAGTGACATTTGTCATTATAGCTAACATGCATGACGTTAGTGATATTTGTCTTTATAGCTAACTGGCTTGACGTTAGTGACATTTGTCATTATAGCTAACTGGCTTGACGTTAGTGACATTTGTCATTGTCATTTGTCTTTATAGCTAACTGGCTTGACGTTAGTGACATTGTCATTATAGCTAACACGCATGACGTTAGTGACATTTGTCATCATAGCTAACACGCATGACGTTAGTGACATTTGTCATCATAGCTAACACGCATGACGTTAGTGACATCTGTCATTATATCTAACAGGCATGACGTTAGTAACATCTGTCATTCTAGCTAACAGGTTTTCGCCGATCCACTAGATTAATATGGTGAAGTTAAAATAGATACAGTCTGCTAGAAAGGGATAATTGTTACAAACCAGTCAGCACATACTTTAAATAAAGAAGAAAATAACGAAGTGAAGCAAAACAAACAAAACTGTTCAATGTAAATATACACTATAAAAACATGTTTATTCAACTGATGAAATGAGCATACAAAAACCCCCACGAGATTTCGTAGTGTAAGTGTCATGATTTCACATTATTTGTCTATATTTTGTTTAAAGTTTTGTTTGTTATTTGTCAAAGCATTTTAATGTCCGATGTTGCCCTGACAGATTCCTCACACTAAAACAGCAAACAGCAGTCAATTATTTTAATTTTTTAAATTTTTATTTATTTTCTATTTATTTTTATGTTCTTCAAAATTCATTATTTTTAAGATTACTTTCATTCCAGATTAAATAACAGGATAATTTATTTTTTATTTCAATAATCCATTATAACCATTTAATTATTTTTTTAAAAAACAGCCTAACTTTGGATATATTCATAAAGATTCAGCACTAGTGAAACGTCAGAGAAAATGTATACAAATCAAGAATAATTTGTTACTGCTTCAGTGAATGTTCAGTAAAATCATTTATTTCTTTAATTCACTGTATTGCTGTACTCACCCAGCCAGTGCACTATTTGTTTCACTTAATTTAGTGTGAAGCAGTGTCAACATCAGCATCGTACACAACGTCACACACAAAATAATAATGTACAGGATGAGTCGCGGGATTAGTTTGTGGTTTATTCTGTGTTGCCTAATTTCATTTTGTATCCTGTAAATCTGTAGAAACAACCCTAAACCTTGCCTAAACAAAACTTTAGAATTATGTTTTTTACTCAGAGTTAACTGCAGTGTTAATGAATGTGATGATAACAAATTTCAAATAAATCTACTTTAATTTTATTTCAGAGTATTGAAGAGTTAAACCTGAAATTAACTTTTTAATCATGTAATTTATGTAGGCCTTTAATCACACTCATTAGTAACATTATAATCATAGTGAGTAGTGTATGAGGTACTTTTATTATACAGTACTTCCTAGATTAAAAATTAATGTTAAGAATTAAATTGGCTATTGTTTCACAAGTAGATGAAGTATTTTTCATATTTGTGAAAAATAATAAAGTTTTATTTTACTATGTATGTAAACATGATACAGAAAGTAGAGGTATTGTGAAAATGTATACATGTACATTCTCTTTGCATTTTAAAACAAGTCTTAGGAATATAAATTAAAAACAAAATAGCAGCATTCATAGCATATAATATAATCATCTTATGTACAAGTAAAGTAAAATGATTCACATAGGAAGAAATAATATTAAAAATATTAAAACCAATAAACAATTTAATATTAAATAAAGAAAACAAATAAAGAAAGGTTAAAATTTAAAAAAAAAAAAAAAAAAAAAAAGCAATAAAGAACATTCAAAAAATTATATCAAAATGTAGAGAAAACCGATATTAAGTAAGTTTTACATGGTCAGTGATGACTTCAAAAACTATTTACACGTTGTAAAAAAAAACCATCTTTGTAATATAAATTGTGATATCAAAATATGAAGTTTCTGTTTTGAGTTAAAAGGTTGTTTGGTTAGATTGCCAGAATCTGGTGGATGCTGAATATTCTCAACAGAAAACATTTATCAATAAAATTAGAAGAAAATGCTAAAGCCACATAGAAAAATATTAAACATACAAATCAAACATGAAAACATACATTAGCATATCAAACAGAGCACACGTCTATGAAGGAATCTCCATTTACCAGGCAAAGTAACATGTCCAGCATAATTTATGTACAAGTGTTTTTCTTCTTTCTTTCTTATTCATGGAAAGCTTGTAAACTTGGAAAAGGATAAAATTATGTTTTGTAACATTCAGAAAATGTTTATTTGTTCAGGTAGAGAAGAACTGTGAGAAGTTTTTAGACGAAACCATGTTATCTGTAAAACCCCAGAATTTTAGTTTTTTTATTTTAAAACAAGCAGCTGCTGTAGATGATAACTGGCAAATATAAACATGCTACACATAAATACCAATTTTCTTTGATGCCACACATAAATACCAATTTTCTTTAATGCTACACATAAATACCAATTTTCTTTGGTAAAATTTCAAATATGCAAAATCTGAATTTCATTCTTTAAATTCTGTAATCTTTTCATATTTTTCAACAGTTCAAGCAACTTTTTTTTTTTAAATTTCAAATGAGTAAAATTTTAATTTAATTTTTCTAAATGGTCAGTGATTAAAAAATTGTGATTAGTTAAAGCAACTTTATACAGAAGACAAACTGTGACATTCTGAAAGCAAGTGACATTGTGAAAATCACTCTCTGCACCTTGCTACTGATGTGTTACTGATGTGTTACTGATGTGTTACTGATGTGTTACTGATGTGTTACTGATGTTTCAGTCTGTGTCACATATTTAACTCAGAATCTAACATCACTTTCATTAATTCTAGACAACATTCCTTTTTTGTTTAATTGAACTTATTTTTCTAATTTTTGTTGTGATCTTGTTTTTTTTATGTTATATGCAGACAGCTGATGAAAACTAATTAAACTCTCACAAGATGTACAGAAACATGTTAGTGGCATGTTTAACACGTTGTTTATGAAAACTGTTAGCTCAAACTTGAAATCAGATTACAAATAATGCTAAAACGGTGCACTGTTGATTATGTTCACTTTCTGCAGAACAAAGTAAAATCACTTTTGTGATGTATCAGGTGGGAGTCCAGACAAAGCTGTTCAGACAAAGCTGTCCAGACAAAGTCCAAGAGAGGTGACCGTCCAGTGTCCAGTGCAGCTGGTGATGAATGCACAGAAAATAAACACAAGAAAAATATTCAGATCAGTATGAAGTATGAAAGATGATTTTTTTGTTTTAAAAAGAGAAAGTTTTCTTTTTGTCCTTGCACCATGAATCATATAAATGGAAGTCCAGGGTTGCTATGGTTACCACAGCAGTACATAAATAGGCTAACACTCAAACTCTTGTTGTGTTATTGCATTCAAGTCTTTCATCAGACCCTCCAAGTTTGCCATCTCTGCTGTCAGCTCCTCTGTGCTGAGAGACTTCTGAAGTGAACACAAAACAACATTCATCAGATAATCTTCACAGACATAACCTTTACTAGTAACATCTATCAAACCTGTGTTCTTCTATTAGTGTGTATGTTTGTCTTTGTTAGTGTGTGTGTGTGAGTGTGTGTGTGTGTGTGTGTGTGTGTGTGTGTGTGTGAGAGAGAGAGAGAGAGAGAGAGAGAGAGAGAGAGAGAGAGAGAGAGAGAGAGAGAGAGAGAGAGAGAGAGAGAGAGAGAGAGAGAGAGACAGACAGACAGAGAGAGAGAGAGAGAGAGAGAGAGAGAGAGAGAGAGAGAGAGAGAGAGAGAGAGAGAGAGAGAGAGAGAGAGAGAGAGAGAGAGAGAGAGAGAGAGAGAGAGAGAGAGAGAGAGAGAGAGAGAGAGAGAGAGAGAGAGAGAGATATTTTTAAATTTCAGTTGTGGTCTGGATCCTGTAAATATTCAGTCTGTATTTTCCCATTTCTTTAGTATAAGTGTGTGTGTTTGCACATTAATAAACTTGTTATAATATATACGTAACACACGAGGTTACAAAAACTTTAATTTTCTCATCTCAGATCTGTGTGTGGAACTGCAAACAATGGATTATAGTCACCTCCCTGTAGTGTTACAGTTAACTCCCTTTACAAGACACAAGGTTAATGAGGGATATTTACGTTTTCTGATACCTCTAAGCCTGGGTCTTCTTTTCCTGACTTCAAAGTGACGTCGGGAGCCTTTGATGTGATGACTGGCATGGCTGTGCGAGGTTTGATTGGCCCACTGGAGACGGGCGGAGCCGGCTTCTTGTATGGACTGAGGTTCTGTTGAGGTTTGACTAAAATGTGAAACAAGTAATCAGTAAGAAATCTATAACAGAAAAGAAGAAGAAGATTCTTGTGAAAGATGGAAGTTATTCTTAGTTTACAGTTTAAATGTTTTAATCAGGAGTAAACGGCATTCTGATATTATTGTACATTCTGATATTATTGTACATTCTGATATTATTGTACATTCAAGACTTTTTAAAATAATCTATTTCTTGAGTTTAAAAATGTACTTTTTTCTTCACCTTGTTGAAGAACAAATAGACATTTTGAAATAAGCAGTAACATACATTCTGTTAATGAATGTATATTATCACAATTATTAACATGATATTATTAATGTAAATAATACTGAACATATAGAGGATATGTAATTTAAGATATTCACAATTCCCTGAAACTAACTTCTTTACTTCAGATCTTATTTATTTATTTATTTATTTGGTAGATATATAAAAATTATTTCAGAAGAAACTCTTACAGTTAATTTATTGTCTATAAAATTGAAAGTAAATTTCTGATAACAGTGAGAGATGACTAATGAGATGATGAACGACTCAAGTCCGAAAAATGCACAAAATACAAACATTACAATATAAAATAACACGAGTTATTTGCCCTTTGATTGTAATTTCTTATACTTTACAAAAATTGTTACTGAAAAAAACATTCTGCATGTGTTCTTACAGCTTTTACATTTTCCTTTCTGACTGATGTTTAAGAAACAAGTCTGTAGTTGAAATAATTACTTTCAGCTGCATTTTCACTGCACTTATTTACAGTTATATATTAATTTTCTTTTCTTTCTTTAACATTAGGTTTCAGTTACTAATTGTTAATTTTAAGACTTAAGGCAGATACCTATGTGTTTGTTTCAGTTACTAATTGTCAGTTTTAAGAAGTACAGACAGTTACCTATGTGTTTGTTTCAGCTACTAACTGTCAGTTTTAAGAAGTACAGACAGTTACCTATGTGTTTTAGTTACTAATTGTTGTGAGTTTTTACAGACAGTTACCTATGTGTTTTAGTTACTAATTGTCAGTTTTAAGAAGTACAGACAGTTACCTATGTGTTTGTTTGCTACTAATTGACAGTTTTTACAGTTACCTATGTTTGTTTCAGTTTTAATTGTCAGTTTTACAGACAGTTACCTATGTGTTTGTTTCAGCTACTAACTGTCAGTTTTAAGAAGTACAGACAGTTACCTATGTGTTTTAGTTACTAATTGTCAGTTTTAAGAAGTACAGACAGTTACCTATGTGTTTTAGTTACTAATTGTCAGTTTTAAGAAGTACAGACAGTTACCTATGTGTTTGTTTCAGCTACTAATTGACAGTTTTAAGAAGTACAGTTACCTATGTTTGTTTTAGTTACTAATTGTCAGTTTTAAGAAGTACAGTTACCTATGTGTTTGTTTCAGTTACTAATTGTCAGTTTTAAGAAGTACAGACAGTTACCTATGTGTTTTAGTTACTAATTGTCAGTTTTAAGAAGTACAGACAGTTACCTATGTTTGTTTTAGTTACTAATTGTCAGTTTTAAGAAGTACAGACAGTTACCTATTACAGACAGTTACCTATGTGTTTGTTTTAGTTACTAATTGTCAGTTTTAAGAAGTACAGACAGTTACCTATGTGTTTCTTTCAGTTACTAATTGTCAGTTTTAAGAAGTACAGACAGTTACCTATGTGTTTGTTTTGTGTTTTGTTTCAGTTACTAATTGTCAGTTTTAAGAAGTACAGACAGTTACCTATGTGTTTGTTTTAAGAAATTCAGACAGTTACCTATGTGTTTGTTTTAAGAAGTACAGACAGTTACCTATGTGTTTGTTTCAGTTACTAATTGTCAGTTTTAAGAAGTACAGACAGTTACCTATGTGTTTTTTAGTTACTAATTGTCAGTTTTAAGAAGTACAGACAGTTACCTATGTGTTTGTTTCAGTTACTAATTGCCAGTTTTAAGAAGTACAGACAGTTACCTATGTGTTTGGGGTGGGGTGCCGGGCGGCGCGGGGCTGGGCGGGCCGGGCACGGAGAAGCTGCTGAGGGGGCTGTCTGTCTGCGCCAGTTTGCCGATGTACACCTTGGCGGCCTCGGAGACGGCCGCAGACGTGTGCGGCTCCCCGTACGGCAGACCCGACTGCTGCTGATCAAACTGAGGCTCAGCGCCTGCAAACAACAGTTACCTCCCTTTACTACTAGAGTTCACTCCCTTTACAAGCCACAAGCTTAATTAATCACTTCTGCACCCCACACACAGAGCCAGCATCTGGCAGGATGAAGGAAGGAAGATGTTAGTTAATCCCTCTGTGAGACCAAGGTGTTAGTTAATCCCTCTGTGAGACCAAGGTGTTAGTTAATCCCTCTGGGAGACCAAGGTGTTAGTTAATCCCTCTGTGAGACCAAGGTGTTAGTTAATCCCTCTGTGAGACCACGGTGTTAGTTAAACCCACTGGGAGACCAAGGTGTTAGTTAATCCCTCTGTGAGACCAAGGTGTTAGTTAATCCCTCTGTGAGACCAAGGTAGTTAATCCTCTGTGAGACCAAGGTTTTAGTTAATCCCTCTGTGAGACCAAGGTGTTAGTTAAACCCACTGGGAGACCAAGGTGTTAGTTAATCCCTCTGGGAGACCAAGGTGTTAGTTAATCCCTCTGGGAGACCAAGGTGTTAGTTAATCCCTCTGGGAGACCAAGGTGTTAGTTAATCCCTCTGGGAGACCAAGGTGTTAGTTAATCACTCTGTGAGACCAAGGTGTTAGTTAATCCCTCTGTGAGACCAAGGTGTTAGTTAATCCATCTGTGAGACCAAGGTGTTAGTTAATCCCTCTGTGGGACCAAGGTGTTAGTTAATCCCTCTGGGAGACCAAGGTGTTAGTTAATCCCTCTGGGAGACCAAGGTGTTAGTTAATCCCTCTGTGAGACCAAGGTGTTAGTTAATCCCATTGAGACCAAGGTGTTAGTTAATCCCTCTGTGAGACCAAGGTGCTAGTTAATCCCTCTGGGAGACCAAGGTGCCAGGTTACAGCAAACAGACTAAACATGTGTTCTGCATGAAGCTAGTACAGGTTCATGCTCAAACAGATACAGAGAGGGACAGAGGGGTTCACAAACTACGGTCCAAGCTGTGTGTCTGGTAGTTTTTGTCCAACGCATGCACAAATAATAGTGTATTAATCCATTTAAAAAATCTCTACATACACTGTTTCTCTCAGCCAAAGGCATCTTGTTTAAAAAACAAATTATTAATTTTACTGATAAACAAGTCAGTGTGATTGAAACAAAGGGCAAACAACTCATGACCACACTAAAAAAAAAAAAAAAAAAAAATTTTTACAAATGTCTTAAAAGGATAATTCTGTTGTTTCAGATTGTTCACATCTTGGTACAGATATTATTTACAAATTACACAAAGGTGTTTCTCTTTTATAATAAACCTAGACAGGCTGTAGAAAAAACCATATTTAGTCAAATTTCATCTGTTTGACAGATTGTCTAAAAATATAAATTAAAAAAATGTAAAAGAAAGATACAAATTGGCAAACTGCTTTAAACAGTCACTTTTAAGAATTACTTATGAACTTTCAAGTTAGAGAATGTTTGAGATTTAAAACGAAGTAGACAGGAATGTATGAACTAGGTGAGTTGTTAGTAGATAATGAAGATACATGCCATAGCCTATTCTACTCGGGTACGAGTCCTCTACGACGTCCTGTACGTAGCTGCAGTTTGCGTCCTCGTCGTCTGAGCTGTGGAGACGTTTTGCTGGGGAGGAAGAAAGACATGCACACTGAACACACAACACAAAACAGTAAAACAGTTAAACAGTTACCTTACATCAAACAACAGGGTTCATACAGAGTAGTTCACAAAGTGTGGTGTGAACAAACAGCTGAAGACATTTTGTATGTAACAAGTCACTCTTCCATTTCTTTATTTATCTATATAAAACTTATATAACTATATATATAACTATAACTATAAATATATATATATATATATATGTAACTATATATATAACTATATGTAGTATATATATATATATATATATATATATATATATATATATATATATATATATATATGTATATAGTTTTGATATAAGGTGACTGTTCCTTTGTTACTAATACAGAAACAAAATGATGTAATAAGTTTGCAATTTTAGTAATTTTTTTTGTAAATAGTTCTTGTTAATTTATGCTTTGTTATTATGAAAGATTCAGGTACTGCAGCAGCCTCTGTGTTCTGCTGTTTATCACACCACTCTTTGCAAGTCTTGTTACTACTGTTATGTGAACATTAATTCAACCTCAACAACAGTGTTATCATTGACTTCTGTAATAAACATAATGTAATTAAAATACAAAATCAGTAAAAATAATGTAATTAAAATACAAAATCAATAAAAATAATGTAATTAAAATATAAAATCAATAAAAATAATGTAATTAATATAAAAAATCAGTAAAAATAATGTAATTAATATAAAAAACCAGTAAAAATAATGTAATTAATATTACAAAATCAGTAAAGATAATGTAATTAATATAAAAAATCAGTAAAAATAATGTAATTAATATACAAAATCAGTAAAAATTATTTGATATATGTCTTTAAATTTTTGAAGAATAATGGTAAAATAATAATAAATCTACCGATTTGATTATTTAAGAAAAGTAGGTTGAGGTTGAATTTCAACAAAACATTTCACCAAAATAACAAAATAACTTGTGATGAATGATACATGAAAATATTTAACATTTTTATAATTTCTTAATCAACTAAAGAATGATCAGACTACTGAGACAGAATGTTGAAATGTGTTTGTGAAATCTTCATGTACTTTTTAATTATAACTTCATTTTATCCTGACAAAAACCTATATCAAATTGTACATTTTAAAGTTATTATTATTCTACTTTGTGTTCAGCACATTTGACTTATCATAAGTATAATCTAGACATACTTAATTGAAGCAGACTGAGGTAGGCACTTACTTGGTGTATTCTGACATCATTACAAACTTTAGATGTTCTAACTTGAAGTAAACTGAAATTTATCAGTGTTGACACAAGATGTACTAACTTGAAGTAGACCAAGTTATATCAGTGTTGACTTTAGATATACTTACTTGAAGTAGACTGAGCTATGTCACCAGAGTTGATGTAGATGTACTTATTTGAAGTAGAGTAA
>CM022677.1:28065547-28120547 GCA_012295275.1 Chrysomallon squamiferum
ATTTGTTAAACATCAACATCATTTGTTAAACATCAACATCATTTGTTAAACATCAACATCATTTGTTAAACATCAACATCATTTGTTAAACATCAACATCATTTGTTAAACATCATCATGATTTGTTAAACATCATCATGATTTGTGAAAACTTAAACATCAACGTGAGTGTGTGTAGAAAAATAGACAGACTGATACAGATTATAAATAACAAAAATAAGATTTGTTTGAAATGTTGTTTTTTCTAATCTTTACCTGGACACTGCCTGTCTGAGTGCGTCTCTACGGCGACACACAAGAATGGCTGCAATGATGGCAACAATTACAATGAGAAAAGTGGACCCAACTCCAACAGCTGCGATGATGATGATGACGTTTGTGGACAGACCACCTGGAGCACTTGACTCTGTAGATGCTGACTTTGCAACTAGAAAAGTGAAAATAAATTCTAAGTAATTTAATTTAATATATATATATATATATGTGTGTGTGTGTGTGTGTGTGTGTGTGTGTGAATCTAAAGAATCAGCTTGTGTTGTTTAAGCTGTAAATACTTGTGAGATTTTAGTCTTGCTAAGGATTTAACATCAAGAAAACAACATATAAAACATTAGTTGATATTAAAAGGACTTATCATGATTATCATACCCTCAGTTATTTTAACATGTCACCTTTTGAAGTCTTATAGATGACAGTTTTTGAATGATTATCATACCCTCAGTTATTTTAACATGTCACCTTTTGAAGTCTTATAGATGACAGTTTTTGAATGATTATCATACCCTCAGTTATTTTAACATGACACCTTTTGAAGTCTTATAGATGACAGTTTTTGAATGATTATCATACCCTCAGTTATTTTAACGTCACCTTTTGAAGTCTTATAGATGACAGTTTTTGAATGATTATCATACCCTCAGTTATTTTAACGTCACCTTTTGAAGTCTTATAGATGACAGTTTTTGAATGATTATCATTCTGTCAGTCATTTTAACATGTCACCTTTTTGTAGATGAAAGTTTTTGAATGATTTTAACATTTCACCTTTTGAAGTTTTGTAGATGACAGTTTTTGAATGATTTTAACATTTCACCTTTTGAAGTTTTGTAGATGACAGTTTTTGAATGGTTTTTAGATGACAGTTTTTGAATGGTTTTAACATTTCACCTTTTGAAGTTTTGTAGATGACAGTTTTTGAATGATTTTAACATTTCACCTTTTGAAGTTTTGTAGATGACAGTTTTTGAATGATTTTAACATTTCACCTTTTGAAGTTTTGTAGATGACAGTTTTTGAATGATTTTAACATTTCACCTTTTGAAGTTTTGTAGATGACAGTTTTTGAATGATTTTAACATTTCACCTTTTGAAGTTTTGTAGATGACAGTTTTTGACATTGGTCCATATCCCTTCCTGTTGCGAGCCTGCACTTTGAAGAAGTAGGTCGTGTCTGGGGTGAGGTCACTGATCACCGTGGACAACCGGTCACCCACCACACCCTCCACCACCCAGTCGCGGTCATCCTGCTTAGAGTCAGTGGTGTAGAAAATTAGATAACCTGCAGCAAACAAAATACTTGTTACTGATTGGTTAAAAATAAATAAATAAATAATAATAATCTTGATTAGAAAATAAGATAACCTGCAGTAAACAAAATACTTGTTGTTGATTGGTTAATATAAATAAATAATAATAATAATCTTGATTAGAAAATAAGATAACCTGCAGCAAACAAAATACTTTTTACTGATTGGTTAATATAAATAAATATCTTATCACCAAAATAAAAATAATAATAATCTTGTTTTGAATATGGCAACTCCAGTATAAAAAGTACTTTTTACTAATAAATAAAAAACTATTAATAATAATAATCTTCACTGAAATCAGTTTTGTGGAAAATAAGATAACCTGCAGTTTACAAAATAATTATTAATAATTGGTTAAAATAAATAAATAAAAATAATAATAATCTTGATTGAAGCTAATAATGATGAACGGTGTAATAACAAATATAAACATTCAAACAAAATTTAATAATAAACAATAATTTTTGTCATTTTTTTTACTTTTTTGAAATTACATTTTCAGTTGACATGAAATATGGTAGGAGTGTAGTTTCTACTTGAATGTATAAATATTTACTTTAAATATATAAACAACAGAAATTGAAATATTGTTTATTAATAAAACACCAGAAAACAGTAATGGTTACTGTATAAAAAACAGTTATGAAAAATGCGTGTGTATGTGTGTACATGCATACATGCACTGTGTGTGTATTTTATTTTTAATTTTTATAGTATTGTATTATTTTAAATATTTCATAGTTAATAGGTAATTGCTATTTATAAAATAACCAATGTTTGACATCAAATGTATTTACTTTTGTTAGTTAAATGCATCAGCCTTAAATTTAATTTTAATAAAAATCTGAAACGATATTTTGAAATGTAAATAAACAAACAGAACTAAGAATAATTTTTAAAACAATATGTTAATAAAATTAATAAACTGAAACTATGTAAAATATAAACAAAAGAACAGGATAAAAAAGAAATGTTTAAAGACTAAAACACAACATAAAAACTTATTTGTAAATTCTATTACCTTTTAGATCTGTTCAGAAAAATAAGGTTGGAAAAGAAAAACGTTTTTGTTTTAACAGAAATATTCTTATAACAGAAAATGTAATTTAAATGCAGACAGAAATGCTTGTAGAAGAATTAAAAATATTCTGTGACTGGAAACATATCTAAATAATCAGTAAATATCACATTTTTTATTTGTTCTTATACTGAAATATTTATTTATTTAACAAAATATCTATTTTAGTAACAATTTTAACATAAAATCATATTTGTTTTAATGAAAATGTTGTAATGAATGCTACTGAATATATTATTTTAATCAGATTTAGTTTTCTCATTTATGTTCCCCTGCCTGTTGTTTACATTGGTTTAAGGATTATTTAAAAACTAATACATTTCAGACTAACAAACCAGTGTGAACTGCAAGTACAAGACTCCAGCAAGTTGAAAAAAAATGAAATATTATATATCTGAAACAACTGTCTTCAGCTGAAAAACAAACCAGTGAGATTTAAATAAAAGATTATTGACAGTAAAACCAACGCTGTGGTGTTTTCACCTGTAATCAGACCGTTTGGTCTCTGGGGAGGCTGCCAGTTTAACGTAACAGCCAAGGGATTCTTCTCCATGGGAACCGGGGTCAAATCTCGAGGTTCTGTGCCAGGAGCTGAAATATTTAAATTATTTAGATGAGTTACAAATGATTTCTTTCATAACCTAACAACATGTCATTTCTATGTGTGTCATTTCAACTGATCAAAGGTTTTAAATCAACCCACAAACCAAATATTTACAGACAAGTTACTACAACAGTATTAGACAACTATCATTAAACTACTACTACTACTACTACTACTACTACAACTACAACTACTACTACTACAACTACAACTACTACTACTACTATTACTACTACTACTACTACTGCTACTACTGCTATACTACTACTACTACTACTACTACTACTACTACTACTACTACTACTACTATTACTACTACTACTACTACTGCTATTACTATTACTACTACTACCTACTATTAATACTACTGTTATTACTATATTACTACTAATTATTACTAGAGATTCTTTTTCATGAATTAACAAAACATTTTTAATTAACTTACAGGTCAGTCTCTTACTACACAAACACTTGGACAAGTTACTACAGACTCTATCCAGATATGACAACAGCTTTCTACTACTACTACTACTACTACTACTACTACTACTACACACCACCACCACTATTACTACTTCCTACTGTAATTACAATGCTACCATTCATTGCCTCTAATGAGAATATACAGTTTCCATTCTAAAACTGTTTAATTATCTAACACATTTGTACAACACACGTATCTAAACAAGTTTACACTGCAATTACTACATGCACACTAATGTTACAACCAGTCTAATATATCAGAATAGTAATTTCTGTTTTCAAAGTTTGATTATAAACAAATGCTGAACTAACTTGCAGGTATATAAATAAGTTTACCTGCTTCTTGTGTCGTGTTAATCACACTCATACTCCAAGTACTCTCGCGCCTGCCCTTTGTAACCATGACGACAAACTCGTACTGAGTGTTTGGTTTGAGGCCGTCCACGTGGGCGTTCAGGTCAGTGCTGTTGAGAAAACGCGTTCGACCTCTGTTGCTAGGCAATGGAGCGTAACGAACAGTGTAGTAACGGTTGTCATTTATCTTCTGACTTTTGCCGAGAGAGTTGTCTGCCCATGTGAGGACGATGGTTGAGGAGGACAGGACGATTGCTTTCAGGCCAATCGGCGGCATCATCGGCGTGGCGGGCTCTTCTGCTGGAACAGAATCAGGTCACATGACTTTAGTGGTGACCCAGTGTTAGTAACACACACACACACAGTTATATAACACACACATACTGTTATATAGACACATGACTTTAGTGGTGACCCAGTGTTAGTAACACACACACACACAGTTATATAACACACACATACTGTTATATAGACACATGACTTTAGTGGTGACTCAGTGTTAGTAACACACACACACACACACAGTTATATAAATACACACATACACACACGTACTGTTATATAGACACATGACTTTAGTGGTGACTCAGTGTTAGTAACACACACACCAACACAGTTATATAAATACACACATACACACACATACTGTTATATAGACACATGACTTTAGTAGTGACTCAGTAACACACACACACAGTTATATAAATACACACATACACACACATACTGTTATATAGACACATGACTTTAGTAGTGACTCAGTAACACACACACACAGTTATATAACACACACATACACACACATACTGTTATATAGACACATGACTTTAGTGGTGACTCAGTGTTAGTAACACACACACACAGTTATATAACACACATACACACACATACTGTTATATAGACACATGACTTTAGTAGTGACTCAGTAACACACACACAGTTATAATAAATACACACATACACACACATACTGTTATATAGACACATGACTTTAGTGACTCAGTGACTCAGTAACACACACACACAGTTATATATAACACACACATACACACACATACTGTTATATAGACACATGACTTTAGTGGTGACTCAGTGACTCAGTGTTAGTAACACACACACACAGTTATATAACACACATACACACACATACTGTTATATAGACACATGACTTTAGTAGTGACTCAGTAACACACACACAGTTATATAACACACACATACTGTCATATAGACGCGTGACTTTAGTAGTGACTCAGTAACACACACACACACAGTTATATAAATACACACATACACACACATACTGTTATATAGACGCGTGACTTTAGTGGTAACTCAGTGTTAGTAACACACACACAAACAGTTATATAACACACACATACACAAACAGTTATATAACACACACATACACACAAACACAGTTATATAACACACACATACACAAACACAGTTATATAACATACACATACTGTTATATAACACACACATACAGTTATATAACACACACATACAGTTATATAACACACACATAGTTATATAACACACACATACACACACATACTGTTATATAGACACGTGACTTTAGTGGTGACTCAGTGTTAGTAACACACACACACAGTTATATAACACACACATACTGTTATATAAATACACACACACAAACACAGTTATATAAATACATACACACACACACACACACATAGTTATATAACACACACATACTGTTATATAGACACGTGACTTTAGTGGTGACCCAGTGTTAGTACTGAGAACATTCACACACACACACACACAGGTTATATAACACACATACTGTTGTATAAATACACACACACACACACACACAGTTATATAAATACATACACACACATACTGTTATATAAATACATACACACACATACTGTTATATAAATACATACACACATACTGATGAACACAAGTACTGATATACATAAACAGATAAACTGAAACACACCTATTGGACTGTACTGACAACAAACTGCTATTGTTTAAACTAAATTTGATAAAGACTAATGTGTAGGAAACTAGGTGTAGTGACTTACTAGTTTCTTCACTAGTAGTGACAGTTTCTAGTTTCACTCGACCCTGGCCTGCGTTATTGAAAGCTCTGATAGAGATGACATACTCCGAGGCTGGTTCTGAAACAGAGAAACAAACAGAGTCACAAACAGAGTCATAAACAGAGTCACAAACAGAGTCATAAACAGTCATAAACAGAGTCATACTGATCAGACAACATTTCATCAAACAGCAATTACTTGCTCTAAAGTCACACACATACTTTACATGGTTATTATTATCAGGTTCATTACTGCTACTACTACACCTACTACTACTACTACTACACTTACACCACTGTATTTATTGTAACACTACTACTACTACTACTACACTTACACCACTGTATTTATTGTAACACTACTACTACTACTACTACACTTACACCACTGTATTTATTGTAACACTACTACTACTACTACTACACTTACACCACTGTATTTATTGTAATACTACTACTACTACTACTACACTTACACCACTGTATTTATTGTAATACTACTACTACTACTACTACACTTACACCACTGTATTTATTGTAACACTACTACTACTACTACTACACTTACACCTCTGTATTTATTGTACTACTACTACTACACTTACACCACTGTATTTATTGTAATACTACTACTACACTTACACCTCTGTATATATTGTAACACTACTACTACTACTACTACACTTACACCACTGTATATATTGTAATACTACTACTACACTTACGTAAGTTCTGTATGGTGTAGTCGTGGGTGTTTGCGTCCAGTGTTGTCTGGTAGACGTCTGGAATACCTCTGCCGTAGCCCAGCACGTAACCACGTACGAGTATCTTGGCATCGTGTGGTGGTGGTGCCCACGTGACGACGATGGAGTTGGCTTTAGGTTTGACGTGCAGACGAGCAGGTGCAGGGGGAACGTCGTGTTCTAAAAATAGCAATAATAACAATAACACCTACATATAACATTAATAACATTCCCCCATTTTTTGGATCCAAAATGTAATTTGTGCACAGGCAATTTCTCATAATATGTAATTTATATAAATGATGTGTGTGTGTGTGTGTGTGTGTGTGTGTGTGTGTGTTTGTGTGGTGAGAGAGAGAGGGAGAAAAAGAGAGAGTGCATTTTCTTGGTTTTCTGTGTAATCTATGTTTTGTAGGTGTCCATGTATAGGACTAACATGAATACTAACAAGTCATTCTAAATTAGATAAAAGCAATCTGGACAAGTTGTACAACAACATAATTCTCACCGTACAAGTTGTACAACAACATAATTCTCACCGTACAAGTTGTACAACAACATAATTCTCACCGTACAAGTTGTACAACAACATAATTCTCACCGTACAAGTTGTCGCGGTACGTTGTGGCTGACTGCCACGGAGTTGTGATCCCGGAACCGTTCACTGTTAAAGCTGAAATTCTGACCTGATACTCTGTTCCTTTACGTAGATCTACAAACAAACACATAAATATTCTGTATATTACAGTTTCTCTGTTAAAACTGACTCTGTAGATCTACAAACAAACACATAAATATTCTGTATATTACAGTTTCTCTGTTAAAACTGACTTCATATTAACAAACAAACACATAAATATTTTGTATATTACACAGTTTCTCTGTTAAAACTGACTCTGTAGATCTACAAACACATAAATATTCTGTATATTACACAGTTTCTCTGTTAAAACTGACTTCATATTAACAAACAAACACATAAATATTTTGTAGATTACAGTTTCTCTGTTAAAACTGACTTTATATTAACAAACACAACACATAAATATATTGACTTTGTATTCTGTTCAATTAAGCAGATCTAGAGAATAAAATTATGAATACAACTTGTCATCTATGTATTGTAAACCTCTCTCTCTCTCTCTCTCTCTCTCTCTCACACACACACACAAGCAGATTATATAAACACAGAAACAGAGACAAATATACACATACATAGACACAAACATTCACACACACAAGACACACAGACACACTGACACATACAGACACACACGACAGACAGACACACACACACCACACACACACACACGACACACACACAACAAGACACACACACACTGACATACACACAGACACACACAAGACACAGACACTGACACATACACACAAGACACACATGCACATACACAGACACACTGACACATACACACAAGACACACACACACATACACAAGACACACTCAGACACACACACACACAAGACACACACAGACACACACACATACACACAAGACACACACAGACACATACACAAGACACACACAGACACACACACACACACACACACACACACACACACACACACACACACACAAGACACACACAGACACACACACACACACACACAGACAGACAGTTAACTGTGTTCTAGGTAAGTAGGATGTTCTCACCAGTGAGTGCGTAGTTGTTGCGGTTGCCGTCTGTGGTGACAGTCTTGCCCTGTTTTGTGCCACTCTTCTTGTAGCGAATCTTGTAGCCGGTGATGATTCCGTTCTGCTGGTCCAGAGGCGGGGGCTCCCAGCGCACAATGATTCTCTGATAACAGTAATAACAATATAACAATAACAGTAATAACAATAGTAGTAATAACAATATAACAATAACAATAACAATAATAACAATAACAACAATAACAGTAACAATAATAACAATAATAAAAATAATAATAAAAACAATAACAGCAATAACAATAATAGTAGTAATAACAATATAACAATAACAACAATAATAACAATAAAAATAGTAATAACAATATAACAATAACAATAACAATAATAATAATAGTAGTGATAATAATAATAATAGTAGTAATAACAATAACAATAATAATAATAGTAGTAATAACAATAATAATAGTAGTAATAATAATAACAATAATAACAACAACACAATAATGATAAGAATGGTAATAACAGTGATGCAGAGTTATGTGTAGTTGTAGATGCAGAGTTATGTGTAGTTGTAGGTGGAGAGTTATGTGTAGTTGTAGATGCAGAGTTATGTGTAGTTGTAGATACAGAGTTATGTGTAGTTGTAGATGCAGAGTTCTGTGTAGTTGTAGATGCAGAGTTGTGTGTAGTTGTAGATGCAGAGTTGTGTTGACTGCAGCAGAGTAGTGTAATAGCAGCAGACGGAGGAATAGCAGTAAATGGTAACTGTAACAGTAGTTGTTGACAATAGCAGCAGAAATAATGGTAGTAACAGAAGTAGAAGTAGTAGAAGTAACAGAAGTCACAGCAGCAACATCAGCTGCAGTAGTAGTAACTGTAACAGTAGTTGTTGACAATAGCAGCAGAAATAATGGTAGTAACAGAAGTAGCAGTAGTAGAAGTAACAGAAGTTACAGCAGCAACATCAGCTGCAGTAGTGGTAACTGTAACAGTAGTTGTTGACAATAGCAGCAGAAATAATGGTAGTAACAGAAGTAGAAGTAGTAGAAGTAACAGAAGTCACAGCAGCAACATCAGCTGCAGTAGTAGTAACTGTAACAGTAGTTGTTGACAATAGCAGCAGAAATAATGGTAGTAACAGAAGTAGAAGTAGTAGAAGTAACAGAAGTCACAGCAGCAACATCAGCTGCAGTAGTGGTAACTGTAACAGTAGTTGTTGACAATAGCAGCAGAAATAATGGTAGTAACAGAAGTAGAAGTAGTAGAAGTAACAGAAGTCACAGCAGCAACAACAGCTGCAGTAGTGGTAACTGTAACAGTAGTTGTTGACAATAGCAGCAGAAATAATGGTAGTAACAGAAGTAGCAGTAGTAGAAGTAACAGAAGTCACAGCAGCAACATCAGCTGCAGTAGTAGTAATACTGATAGAAATAACAGAAATTAATGACTGTATAGTAGTGATGGTGGTATTCTAACATAATTGATGACAATGGTATACTAGAATCAGTTATTTGATAATGATGTTTGTGTACAGTGTGGAGGCTGCAGTAGTCACGTTAACCGCAATGGCAGACACTATGACAATGATCTAATGATTTATACATATGTATGTACGCTCTATATAATAGACTGTAACTTACAGTGGCACTGGACACTTCGAGTGTGAAGTTCTGGTGTTATATATAATAGACTGTAACTTACAGTGGCACTGGACACTTCCAGTGTGAAGTTCTGGTGTTATATATAATAGACTGTAACTTACAGTGGCACTGGACACTTCCAGTGTGAAGTTCTGGTGTTTTGTTATATATAATAGACTGTAACTTACAGTGTGAAGTTCTGGTGTTATATATAATAGACTGTAACTTACAGTGTGAAGTTCTGTGTTATATATAATAGACTGTAACTTACAGTGTGAAGTTCTGGTGTTATATATAATAGACTGTAACTTACAGTGTGAAGTGTTATATATAATGTAACTTACAGTGGCACTGGACACTTCCAGTGTGAAGTTCTGGTGTTTTGTTATATATAATAGACTGTAACTTACGGTGTGAAGTTCTGGTGTTATATATAATAGACTGTAACTTACAGTGGCACTGGACACTTGCAGTGTGAAGTTCTGGTGTTATATATAATGTGTAACTTACAGTGGCACTGGACACTCCGAGTGTGAAGTTCTGGTGTTATATATAATAGACTGTAACTTACAGTGGCACTGGACACTTCGAGTGTGAAATTCTGTGTTATATATAATAGACTGTAACTTACAGTGTGAAGTTCTGGTGTTATATATAATGTGTAACTTACAGTGGCACTGGACACTTCGAGTGTGAAGTTCTGTGTTATATAGATGACTGTAACACAGTGTGAAGTTCTGGTGTTATATATAATGTAACTTACAGTGGCCCTTCGAGGGTGAAGTTCTGGGGGCGGCACTGGGGGTGGAGGACAGGGTGCGGGCCACTTTGATTGCTCATCCCGGTCCGTTCTGGTTGTGTGAAAGCTGGAACTTCTTCAACCCGTGCAGCGTGAAGCCTGTTGACCGTCACCTGGACGTTGTTGGAGCCCACGTAGTAGATGACTGAAACACAACAAACAAATTAACAATGAAAACAAACAAACACGTGAACTGAAACACAACAAACAAATTAACAATCAAACAAACAAACAAACAAACAAATAAATAAATAAACAAACAAATAAACAAACAAACAAATAAATAAATAAACAAATAAATAAACAAATAAATAAATAAACAAACAAACAAACAAAAAATAAATAAACAAATAAACAAACAAACAAACAAATAAATTAATAAATAAATAAACAAATAAATACACAAATAAATAAATAAATAAATAAATAAATATCCTTATTTAGTGCTAGAATTCTGTTTAATTGTTACAATGAATATGAAAGAGAAATGGTTTGTGATCAGTCATATACTTGTCATAAAACTTTGTGATCACTATCATTTAACTACTAGTGACCACTATCCTCCTGATCACTATGATTGTAACTAATTCCTATGTTCGTGTAAGTGACTGTGACTCTTACCTTCATATAAGTACTAGTGATCACTATGACTGTAACTATGTTCATGTAGGTGAATGTGACTCTTACCTTCCTGACTATCATATAAGTATTAGTGATCACTATGACTGTAACAATGTAGGTGACTGTGACTCTTACCTTCCTGACTACCATATAAGTACTAGTGATCACTCTGACTGTAACTACATAGGTGACTGTAACTATGTAGGTGACTGTGACTCTTACCTTCCTGACTACCATATAAGTACTAGTGATCACTCTGACTGTAACAATGTAGGTGACTGTGACTTACCTTCCTGACTATCATATAAGTACTAGTGATCACTCTGACTGTAACTATGTTCATATAGGTGACTGTGACTCTTACCTTCCTGACTATCATGTAAGTACTAGTGATCACTCTGACTGTAACTACATAGGTGACTGTGACTTACCTTCCTGACTACCATATAAGTACTAGTGATCACTCTGACTGTAACTACATAGGTGACTGTGATTCTTACCTTCCTGACTACCATATAAGTACTAGTGATCACTATGACTGTAACTATGTAGGTGACTGTGATTCTTACCTTCCTGACTACCATATAAGTACTAGTGATCACTCTGACTGTAACTACGTAGGTGACTAACTACGTAGGTGACTGTGACTCTTACCTTCCTGACTACCATATAAGTACTAGTGATCACTCTGACTGTAACAATGTAGGTGACTGTGACTCTTACCTTCCTGACTACCATATAAGTACTAGTGATCACTCTGACTGTAACTATGTTCATGTAGGTGACTGTGACTCTTACCTTCCTGACTATCATATAAGTACTAGTGATCACTATGACTGTAACTATGTTCATGTAGGTGACTGTGACTCTTACCTTCCTGACTATCATATAAGTACTAGTGATCACTCTGACTGTAACTATGTTCATGTAGGTGACTGTGACTCTTACCTTCCTGACTATCATATAAGTACTAGTGATCACTATGACTGTAACTATGTTCATGTAGGTGACTGTGACTCTTACCTTCCTGACTACCATATAAGTACTAGTGATCACTGACTGTAACTACATAGGTGACTGTGACTCTTACCTTCCTGGTCTGTGGTGACAGTCAGTGTGGCGTCCTTGGTGCTTGGACCGAATCTGTTGTAGGCTCGCACGTGAAACTTGTACTCTGTGTTTGGTTTCAGGTGCTGAATGTTTGCCTCCGTCGTAGTTGTGTTTGTCACTCTCTCTCTGCATCAACAGCAAAACAGCAGCAATAAAACAAACAGACAAACAACAGTGATCTACTACTACTACTAACAATAACAATAGTAATAATGTTAATAATAATAATAGTAATAATAGCAACTGACAAACACAATAGTGTAGTGATGATGAAGTAGTTGAAGTGTACACTTTGAACATACACTGACACAGCTACTGCTAAGAATATTGTAAAAGTTTATAATTTAAACATGACTGATGTGGTTTAGACCATTCTGTACCAATGAATATTATCAGCATCTATCACTCTATGATCCAAGATTACTTCTCATTTATTTCAAGTTAGTCATTTTCAATATAGATAGTAAATCATCAGTTCATATCTATGTAATGATATTTTTAAACATTTGAAAAACAGAATAAATTATCTCAAAAGTTTTTGTTGATTTGTTCATGTTGATTCACTTATTAGTTTCTTTACACTTTAGTTTAGTTTTGGATTCGAATGGCTCTGAATTACTTGCATTACAGTTTATCTTTAATTTTATACAAATATTAATAATAAAATACTTTCTCTCAGTTTTGTTAACCCTCTGTGAATTCTTGACATAAACTATTTTTAATTTTAAACAAATATTAATAACAAAATGCTTTGTGAAGTCATCACATAAACTAATGTTAGAATAAAGTAAAGAAGTGAGTCAGACCTCTCTGAGTTTTTCTCTCTGCAGAACACTGAGATTATTAAAACAAATAACAAAATACTCTGTGAATTAAAGATTAATAAAATAAAGAAGTGTGGCAGAACTGAGATTATTAAAACAAATAATAAAATACTCTGTTAATTAAAGATTAATAATAAAATAAAGTAAAGAAGTGTTGCAAACCTCTCTGAGTTTCTCTCTCTCCAGAACACTGAGTAGGCGATGATTCCTGCTGGGCCGGTGTGGTCCGGGCGTCTCCATGACAACGTGACAAACCTCGTGGACACGAGCACTGCCTGCAGGCTATTTGGCGCTGAGGGCAGGTTCTTCGTCTCGGTGAACATGGTGCCTGGATGTACGAGGGGGGTGAGAGAGGGGGTCGTAGGGAGAGGAACGTCTGCACAGCGCAAAGAAAACAAAATAAACAAAGCAAAACAAACGGGGTGAGGACGTTGATGTTGTCATGGTTACATGGAGTGGAGAATGATCATATGGCTATGAAAATTATTTAGTAATTAATAATGTGAATTATTATTATCTCTTTATTTTAAATAGTAATTTTTTAAACCATATGAAAATTATATATCTGAAGTTATAAAGAAATATTCTTTCTTTTTATTTTCAATGTAATAAATTATTTCAGTAACCATGACAACATGTTTCAGAGATGTTTATTTGAATTTGAAGTTTTGTAAATACTGGTGGAAAGTTAAACTGTTTACCTAAGTAAGATCGTTTACTTCTCTGACTGGAATATGTTCAGCTGTTTTCTTTGTACTTATTTATTATTATTTTTTTTTTATTAATTTTTTTTTTTTTTTTTTTAAGTTTGTTTTAATATCGTAAGATTTATTAAAAAGTGAAAGATTTCAAATGAAATTATCAGTTTGATGGAGAAACTGCATATAAATGTTGATTTAATTTCCACGTTCCAAAACTGATAATTTAATAAATATTTTCAGATTTCCCACATGTTATGTTATTCCAAATTCAAATAAGCATTTTCACAAAAAATCATTAAGCAACAAAAATTTAAAAATAAACAACTAAGCTGAAAATAAAGCTGGTGATATAAACAAAACAATAAAACAACAAAAACACTTTTACAGGTGAAATCTACCAGTGGAGCCAAGAAACAAGGTTAATAGTAGCCAGAGAACATTCTTAACAAAAATAACAATAATAATAATAATAATAATAAAATATAATAATAATAATAGTAATAAAAAAATATAATAATAATAATAATCATAATAATAATAATAATAATAATAATAATAATAATAATAATAATAATAATAATAATAATAATAATAGTAATAATAATAATAATAATAATAATAATAATAATAATAATAATAATAATAATAATAATAATAATAATAATAATAATGAAATTAACAATAATAACAATAACTTCTAAAAAATGTTAAATTTTTGTTTCTGTTAAAAACAAAAAGCAAACATTTTGTAACAATGGGGTATGAAATTAATTTTTTTTTTTCATTTTAATATTTTATATCAACATGTAATAAAAATAATCTAAAGTGTTAATAATGAAGATGATAATAAATAAATAAATAAATAAAAATGTGTAAGTCTGAAACTTTACTGTAAAGTTAATAAAAGGTAAATGAAAATAAGTGTTATACCCACTGTCTAGTCTACTATAAAAGTACCAAACATTTTAAATATTTGGCATTAAAAACTAAACATTTTAAATATTTGGCATTAAAAACTAAACATTTTAAATATTTGGCATTAAAAACTAAACATTTGAAATATTTGGCATTAAAAACTAAACATTTTAAATATTTGGCATTAAAAACTAAACAATGAAATATTTGGCATTAAAAAATAAACATTTGAAATATTTGGCATTAAAATCTAAACATTTGAAATATTTGGCTTTAAAAACTAAACATTTGAAATATTTGGCATTAAAAACTAAACATGCAAATGTTTGAACTAGGGAATAATAACAAAATGGGTGCATTAAAAAGGGAAGGGTAACTCACAAATAAATCTCCAACACATTAAACAACAACAACAGTTCTCTCCCTTAGGACCGTAGGTCATATTCATGAACACATACATGTATAATATGTTAAGAAAATAAAAATAAAAATAAATCTATTTAATAGTGTAACAAAATTTGTTACAGTAAATAACTTTACAATATATAAAATCATTATATTGAATAAAATACACAGTAAATTAATAACAATAATCGTAATAATAAATATAAAATTTAAAAAACATTTACTACAGAAACTCTTTATGCTTTAAAGTATGTTTCTATCTTTTCTTTATATAACTGTTATTGTAACAGCAATTTATAATGTTTAAATCATAATTCTATCTTATTTAACAATAAAATAATAACAATATAATAACAATGATGCTAGACAAAAAAGTTTATGCTGTATTTCTAACTTGTATAATAACAAAAATAATTAGATATGTTTAACCTGTAATAATACTAATACTGGTTAAACAATTTATGCTTTAACTATATTTGTATATTACATGATGATGATAATAATACTAATAAAAATGTTTTTTAACAATACTAATGTAAATAAATGATTTAAGTAACTGTGTATGATGATGATAAAAATAATAAAATGATTTAAGTATTTCTGTATGATGATGATAGTACTGCTAATAAAATGTTTTAAATATCTCTACAATACTAATGTAAATAAATGATTTAAGTATCTCTGTATAATACTAATAAACAGATTTAAGTAACTCTGTGTAATACTAATAAACAGATTTAAGTAACTCTGTGTAATACTAATAAACAGATTTAAGTAACTCTGTAATACTAATAAACAGATTTAAGTAACTCTGTATAATACTAATAAACAGATTTAAGTATCTCTGTGTAATACTAATAAACAGATTTAAGTATCTCTGTATAATACTAATAAACATCTCTGTATTTAAACAGATTTAAGTATCTCTGTATAATACTAATAAACAGATTTAAGTAACTCTGTGTAATACTAATAAACAGATTTAAGTAACTCTGTGTAATACTAATAAACAGATTTAAGTAACTCTGTATAATACTAATAAACAGATTTAAGTAACTCTGTATAATACTAATAAACAGATTTAAGTAACTCTGTATAATACTAATAAACAGATTTAAGTATCTCTGTGTAATACTAATAAACAGATTTAAGTAACTCTGTATAATACTAATAAACAGATTTAAGTATCTCTGTATAATACTAATAAACAGATTTAAGTAACTCTGTATAATACTAATAAACAGATTTAAGTAACTCTGTGTAATACTAATAAACAGATTTAAGTAACTCTGTGTAATACTAATAAACAGATTTAAGTAACTCTGTGTAATACTAATAAACAGATTTAAGTAACTGTATAATACTAATAAAAAGATTTTATTATTTCTATATACTAATAAAAAGATTTAAGTATCTGTATAATAATACTAATAAAGATACTACTAATACTAATAAAAATACTACTAATACTAATAAAAGTGTTTCTGTCTCACCTGGTTGTAGTATGACTAGCTGGGCGCTGGCCTGCACGTTTCCTAGGAGATTGCTACCAAAACACTGATAAATTCCTTCATCAGTGTTCACCAGACCAAGTATTTTCAGATTTCTGCCATCAGAGATTTGAAAATAGTCGCTGGCAATAACAACATCGCCATTTTTGTACCAGGATATGACTGGAGGGGGGTTGCCGGTGACGTCACACTCAAACATGACGTCAGAGTTGGTGTGAGCAAAGACGTTCGCAGGTCGCTTTACAAACTTGGGTGGAACTGAAAACACATTAATTTTATATTATCTACAGGTTTAGTCCTAGCTCACAACATTTATACAAAATGATTATTATTGTCTTTGTAATTTCTATTAAAGAATGTATACAGACATGTCCCTGCGTTACAGCAATAATAATAATAATAATAAAGATACTTTCAGTGTTTGGGGTTCTGTTTTTAACAGTTAGAATGTATACAGACATGTCCCTGTGTTACAGCAATAAGAATAATAAAGATACTTTCAGTGTTTGGGGTTCTGTTTTTAACAGTTAGAATGTGTATAGACGTGTGTTTCTGCTCTTCGCTTACCTAGAACAGTCAGCAACGCGTCAGCATCGACAGAGTCCTCCAAGTTGACAGCGCGGCAGGTGTACACTCCAGCGTCCTCCGACTTCAACATCGTGATCCTCAAACTGCGGCTTCCTACCATCTGCAACCTGCTGTTCTTACTGCTCCTACAAACACACGTAAAAACTGTTCTTACTGCTCCTACAACCACACGTAAAAACTGTTATTACTGCTCCTACAACCACACGTAAAAACTGTTCTTACTGCTCCTACAAACACACGTAAAAACTGTTATTACTGCTCCTACAAAACGTAACACGTTAAAACTGTTATTACTGCTCCTACCACACACGTAAAACTGTTATTACTGCTCCTCTACAAACACACGTAAAACTGTTATTACTGCTCCTACAAACACACGTAAAAACTGTTATTACTGCTCCTACAAACACACGTAAAACTGTTATTACTGCTCCTACAAACACACGTAAAAACTGTTATTACTGCTCCTACAAACACACGTAAAAACTGTTATTACTGCTCCTACAAACACACGTAAAAACTGTTATTACTGCTCCTACAAACACACGTAAAAACTGTTATTACTGCTCCTACAAACACACGTAAAAACTGTTCTTACTGCTCCTACAACCACACGTAAAAACTATTCTTACTGCTCCTACAAACACACGTAAAAACTGTTCTTACTGCTCCTACAAACACACGTAAAAACTGTTATTACTGCTCCTACAACCACACGTAAAAAAACTAAAACACGTAAACAACTGTTATTACTGCTCCTACAAACACACGTAAAAACTGTTCTTACTGCTCCTACAAAACACGTAAAAACTGTTCTTACTGCTCCTACAAACACACGTAAAACTGTTCTTACTGCTACAACAAACACGTAAAACTGTTCCTACAAACACACGTAAAAACTGTTATTACTGCTCCTACAAACACACGTAAAAACTGTTCTTACTGCTCCTACAACCACACGTAAAACTGTTATTACTGCTCCTACAAACACACGTAAAAACTGTTATTACTGCTCCTACAAACACACGTAAAAACTGTTATTACTGCTCCTACAAACACACGTAAAAACTGTTCTTACTGCTCCTACAAACACACGTAAAAACTGTTATTACTGCTCCTACAAACACACGTAAAAACTGTTATTACTGCTGTTCTTACTGCTCCTACAACCACACGTAAAAACTGTTCTTACTGCTCCTACAAACACACGTAAAAACTGTTCTTACTGCTCCTACAACCACACGTAAAAACTGTTCTTACTGCTCCTACAAACACACGTAAAAACTGTTCTTACTGCTGTTCTTACTGCTCCTACAACCACACGTAAAAACTGTTCTTACTGCTCCTACAAACACGTAAAACTGTTAAAACTGTTCTTACTGCTCCTACAAACACACGTAAAAACTGTTCTTACTGCTCCTACAACCACACGTAAAAACTGTTATTACTGCTCCTTAAAAACTGTTATTACTGCTCCTACAAACACACGTAAAAACTGTTCTTACTGCTCCTACAAACACACGTAAAAACTGTTCTTACTGCTCCTACAAACACACGTAAAAACTGTTCTTACTGCTCCTACAAACACACGTAAAAACTGTTCTTACTGCTCCTACAAACACACGTAAAAACTGTTCTTACTGCTCCTACAAACACACGTAAAAACTGTTCTTACTGCTCCTACAAACACACGTAAAAACTGTTCTTACTGCTGTTCTTACTGCTCCTACAAACACACGTAAAAACTGTTATTACTGCTCCTACAAACACACGTAAAAACTGTTCTTACTGCTGTTCTTACTGCTCCTACAAACACACGTAAAAATTCTGTTCTTACTGCTGTTAACAACTGTTCTTACTGCTCCTACAACCACACGTAAAAACTGTTATTACTGCTCCTACAAACACACGTAAAAACTGTTCTTACTGCTCCTACAAACACACGTAAAAACTGTTCTTACTGCTCCTACAAACACACGTAAAAACTGTTCTTACTGCTCCTACAAACACACGTAAAAACTGTTATTACTGCTCCTACAAACACACGTAAAAACTGTCTGGTAATTCAATATTTATTTATTTATTTATTTATTTATTGTGTTATTACTACTGTTCTTATGAATTTATATTTTTTCTTACTAGGTTTAAAACTGTCTTCAGTACAAGTTCTGTAATACACACACTAATATAATAACAATAACAACAACAACAACAACTATAATATATTATTCTAAAACAGCTGTTGTTTTATAAATTTATCTTTTCAATATATAATAATATAATGATGATATTAGTAAAGTTCTTGTTGTTACAAGAAGACATATTGTTATCATGTTTAGTTATGAATCTTAACAATACTAAAATATTTCTATTCCTTTTACAAAATATTTCTATCTAAAACCATCTTCAACATAATATAATATTTTTATATATAATGTTTTTAATCTGCTCCTAGAAAACATACTGTTATGTTTTAAATATAATTATTATAATTCTCATATTCTATGTCACTATTCAGTTTTCATTGTTTCCAATAAAACCTATTGTTATCACATCTGAACAATCTTCAGTATAATAAATTAATATATAAATTTGCTAATCTACTTTAATTCACGTAAAGGATAATTAACATGTCTTCCACTTCGAAGATAACATAATGTCACTAATGTTGTTGTTGCTGCATGTTCTTTACAAATCTCTGAAATACAATCTGTGCCTCCTACTGAGATCAACAGACACTTGTAATCTGGATTAAGCTTCAGGCCAGATTAACTACTGAGAAGATTAAAATTGTTTATTTTTGATTAGCTGCTCAACAGACATTTACTAATTTTTGTTTTGAGACATAATAATAACAATAATAATAATAATAATAATAATAATAATAATAACAATAACAATAACAATAATAATAATAGTAATAATAATAATAACAATAATAATAACAGTAATAATAATAACAATAGTAATAATAGTAATAACAATAATAATGACAGTAATAACAGTAATGACAGTAACATACTTAAACTGGATTCTGCTTCCGTCTTTGAGCCACTGTAGGTGCGGACGTGTCCCCTGGCTGTCGTGTCCGTTAGCTCCGCAGTGCAGCACCACCGTGGAGCCGACTATTGCAGCAGTGTCGTCCGGCACCTCCACAAAATACGGTGCAATCCCCTTTGTAATTTTATCTACAAACAAACAAACAAATAAACAATCCCCTTTGTAATTTTATCTACAAACAAACAAATAAACAATCCCCTTTGTAATTTGATCTACAAATAAACAAATAAATAAACAATCCCCTTTGTAATTTTATCTACAAACAAACAAACAAACAAATAAACAATCCCCTTTGTAATTTTATCTACAAACAAACAAATAAATAAACAAACAAACAAATAAACAATCCCCTTTGTAATTTTATCTACAAACAAACAAATAAAAACTTTGTAAATCTACAAACAAACAAACAAATAAACAATCCCCTTTGTAATTTTATCTACAAACAAACAAATAAACAAATAAATAAACAATCCCCTTTGTAATTTTATCTACAAACAAATAAATAAACAATACCCTTTGTAATTTTATCTACAAACAAACAAATAAATAAACAATCCCCTTTGTAATTTTATCTACAAACAAACAATCTCCTTTGTAATTGTATCTATAAACAAAGAAACAAACAAATAAACAAAGAAACAAACAAAAATGTTACAGTATTTTCATCATGAAAATGTTATAGAAATTTCATCTTATAATGAGTAAATTAAATAAACAAATAAATAAATAGAATAGAATAGAACACAATAAAATAAAATAAAATAAAATAAAATAAAATAAAATAAAATAAAATAAAATAAAATAAAATAAATAAATAAATAAAATAAATGTTTTAGCTTTCATGCTTACATAAACAGAAAGTATTAGTAAATAAATAAGTAGTTTATGATTGTTTGGACCTGTTTTGGGGTTCTGTGTGAGGGAGACCATCCTGCTGGTGCGGGACCTGTCTGCGTTGGAGGCTTCGCACATGTAGCTGCCGAAGTCGGAGAACTGCACTGGGTGGATCTCCAGGTAGCCGTCATCGTAAACAAAAATGTTGTCTGCTGGTTTCACCTCTTTCCTGTCTTTGAACCAGCGAATTCGAGGCTTAGAGACTCCGTTTATTTTACATGAGAATATCGCTGTGTCGTGTAGGTACACAACCTGGCCCTGCAGCTCCTTGTCAAAGTGTTTCGCTAAATCTGAAATAACAAACAGCTAGTAGTGTCTTTAAATCATAATAATAAACTGAAATAACAAACAGCTAGTAGTGTCATCTTTAAATCATAATAATAAACTGAAATAACAAACAGCTAGTAGTGTCATCATATCATAATAATAAACTGAAATAACAAACAGCTAGCAGTGTCATCATATCATAATAATAAACTGAAATAACAAACAGCTAGTAGTGTCATCATATCATAATAATAAACTGAAATAACAAACAGCTAGCAGTGTCATCATATCATAATAATAAACTGAAATAACAAACAGCTAGCAGTGTCATCTTTAAATCATAATAATAAACTGAAATAACAAACAGCTAGTAGTGTCATCATATCATAATAATAAACTGAAATAACAAACAGCTAGCAGTGTCATCATATCATAATAATAAACTGAAATAACAAACAGCTAGCAGTGTCATCTTTAAATCATAATAATAAACTGAAATAACAAACAGCTAGCAGTGTCATCATATCATAATAATAAACTGAAATAACAAACAGCTAGTAGTGTCATCATATCATAATAATAAACTGAAATAACAAACAGCTAGTAGTGTCATCATATCATAATAATAAACTGAAATAACAAACAGCTAGTAGTGTCATCATATCATAATAATAAACTGAAATAACAAACAGCTAGCAGTGTCATCTTTAAATCATAATAATAAACTGAAATAACAAACAGCTAGTAGTGTCATCATATCATAATAATAAACTGAAATAACAAACAGCTAGCAGTGTCATCATATCTTTAAATCATAATAATAAACTGAAATGACAAACAGCTAGTAGTGTCATCATATCATAATAATAAACTGAAATAACAAACAGCTAAGTATTCATTGCTTTCTTTGATAATAAAAAACTGAAATAACAAACACACAGTGTCATCATATATAATAATAAACTGAAATAACAAACATCTAGCAGTGTCTTTCATATCATAATAATGGTTGAAAGTCCAGTGATTGAAGTGTCATCATATCATAATAATAAACTGAAATAACAAACAGCTAGTAGTGTCATCATATCATAATAATAAACTGAAATGACAAACAGCTAGTAGTGTCATCATATCATAATAATAAACTGAAATGACAAACAGCTAGTAGTGTCATCATATCATAATAATAAACTGAAATAACAAACAGCTAGTAGTGTCATCATATCATAATAATAAACTGAAATAACAAACAGCTAGTAGTGTCATCATATCATAATAATAAACTGAAATAACAAACAGATAGTATATGTCATCATATCATAATAATAAACTGAAATTTACAGTCTGATAATGGTTATTAGTCCAGTGACTGAAAAACAAAAAAATACACAAATACAATATTCATTGCTTTCTTTGAAAGTAAAACACTCACACACACACACACAGATAATATATATATAAATACATACGTGCTATATCTAAGTGAGCTTTTCTGCTAATAATGGTTCCCAGTCCAGTGACTGAAGCCTCACACACACACACACACACACACACACACACACACACTCACTCACACTCACACACACACACACACACAGATAATATATATGTAAATACATACGTGCTATATCTAAGTGAGCTTTTCTGCTAATAATGGTTCCCAGTCCAGTGACTGAAGCCTCACAAAAACACACACACACACACACACTCACACACACACACACACACACACACACACACACACACACAGATAATATATATATAAATACATACATGCTATATCTAAGTGAGCTTTTCTGCTAATAATGGTTCCCAGTCCAGTGACTGAAGCCTCACAAACACACACACACACACACTCACACTCACACACACACAAATAATATATATGTAAATACATACGTGCTATATCTAAGTGAGCTTTTCTGCTGATAATGGTTCCCAGTCCAGTGACTGAAGCCTCACAAACACACACACACACACACACACACACACTCACACACACACACTCACACACACACAGATATATATATATGTAAATACATACGTGCTATATCTAAGTGAGCTTTTCTGCTGATAATGGTTCCCAGTCCAGTGACTGAAGCCTCACACTGGTAAAATCCTTTGTCACTGTGCAGCTTTGTGTGCTGAACCTCCTCAAAAAACAGAGACCCATTCTCTAACAGTGTCCTTCAAAATAAAAAACACATTATATCCATTGTTATAATTATAATTAAATATATCTGTTGTTATAATTAAAATTAAATACATCCATTGTTATAATTAAAATTAAATATATCCATTGCTATAATTAAAATTAAATACATCCATTGTTATAATTAAAATTAAATACATCCATTGTTATAATTAAAATTAAATATATCCATTCTTATAATTATAATTAAATATATCTATTCTTATAAACAAGAAAAGAAAGAAAGAAAAAAGACTGAATTAAAAGAAATAAAAAATATTTATTAGCAGCATTAATTATCACCATTAACAGATCCATTTTCACTAAGTAAATTAAATAAGAAAGTTTATTTGACAGACTGGTGAGGAATGTTAGAATTATCACATGACTATGATGGAAATCTTACCTTCTGTTTGTATTAGCCAGATTCAGGTTCTGATCATCTTTGATCCACTTAATGGTTGGAGTTCTCTCCCCGTGAAATGCTGAGCAGTTCAGTAAAGTCTTACCTCCCTTTCTCACCACCACATCCTGAGGCTCGACTGTGAAGAAAAACTGACTGAAGTGAGGCACTGCGGTAGCTGCAAAACAAAAAACAAAAGTAAATAAATAAAAAAATAATAAGTAAATAAATGAATAAATAAATAAATAAGTAAATAAATAATAAATAAATAAATAAATAAATAAATAAATAAATAAGTAAATAAATAAATAAGTAAATAAATAAATAAATTAGTAAATGAATGAATAAATAAATAAGTAATTAAGTAAATAAATAAATAAGTAAATAAATCAATAAATAAATAAGTAAATAAATAAGTAAATGAAGAGATAAATAAATAAATAAATAAATAAATAAATAAATAAGTAAATGAATAAATAAGTAAACAAATAAATAAATAAATAATAAGTAAACAAATAAATAAATAAATAAATAAATAAATAAGTAAACAAATAAATAAATATGTAAATTAATTACATAAATAAATAAATAAATAAATAAGTGAATGAAGAGATAAATAAATAAATAAATAAATGAAGAAATGAATGAACTGATGAATAAAATGGATCAGACTGATGACCAAAGTATGAACTCATTAAAAACAACTTTTATTTTTTGACAAAGTAAATAATAATAATAATAATAATAATAATAATAATAATAATAATAATAATAACAACAACAATAATAATAACTGAAGCAGTAGTAATAATAACAAGGGTTTCAGAGTTGTATTGTTTTTGTGTTTCAAGAAAACCTCTATTCTGTATGAAAATGTAAACATCAATTAATGTTTCATCTTGAAAACAAATCATTTCTAATTTTCTAATAAAGCACCTCCCCATTCTACAGTACTAGATCTGGCTTCACTATATACAGACAGACAGACAGACAGACAGACAGACAGAGAGAGAGAGAGAGAGACAAAAGAGAGAGAGAGAGAGAGAGAGAGAGAGAGAGAGAGAGAGAGAGAGAGAGAGAGAGAGAGAGAGATAGGTATAAAATGGTTGACTTACAAATCAGGGTCTTCCCAGTTGTTTTAAATATTTAGTTTATGGATTAAAGTGAGAGAATTGTATTATCTGGCTGTGTGATGTAATTGGAAAAAGTTATTTAAAATTCATAGGAGATTACAAGAGAGTATTTTAGGCTTGAAATTAGATCAGTTCGTGCAGTCCAGTACTGATCAATTTTTAATATACATGAAATTGAAGAGGATCTATAAATGTTCAGTGAATATTTGTGTATGGAAAAGGATTGATTGGATGGAAAACTACAAATCAATAAATGATACTAATATTGAGTGAAATTTGTTAAGTAAACTATGTAAATTGTAAAGCAGTTAAAAGATAATACTATTACTACTAATAATTCTAATAATAAAAGCTAAAGTAACAAATATAGTAAATGTAAGATAATAATGATAATAATAATACAAAAAAAAAAATAATATAAAATTAAGAATATTCATGTAATAATAATAATTAATCAAAATTTAATAAAACATAAATGGAAAAAGCTAATAATTTGCACTGGGAAAAAGGACAAAGATAATAAACTTTAAAGAACGTAGACAGTAATTTAAGTATTTACAGTAGAAGTTACTGCTTTTGGCTAACTAAATTTGTCAGTTGTCTACATGATTTATCTTATCTCGACTTGTTTAAAAATTCTTCACGTTAGTGTCTCAAACAAGAAATAGTTTCATAATTATTAGCAAGAAGAAAATCTGCAGAAATAATCTGAAATAATAACTAAACGAAGGAAAAAAAGAAGGAGAAATTAGAAAATGATAAATAAACAAGAATAAATGAAAAAAGAAAGAAAAAATTGAAGAAAAAAATTTGAAAAAGGAAAAGGAAAAGAATTAGAAAAATAAAATTACTATTGCAGAGATGTAGGAAAAACGTTTCTTCCATAAATCTTACTTGATAAATTTTTTTAGGCTTCTTTAATTTTAACAGAAAAAAAAAAAAAAAAAAATTAGACAAAACTCTTTATCTGCACTTAACTGGTTTCAATTTATTTACAGAGAGAGAGAGAGAGAGAGAGAGAGAGAGAGAGAGAGAGAGAGAGAGAGAGAGAGAGAGAGAGATAAAGAATATAGAGACAGAGAGAGAGAGATAAAGAAACAACATATAGTAAATAACTGTATTTAACATGAAACAGTGAATATTAATAACAAAACAGAGTCTAACAACAAATAATTAATTATAGAAAGAACAGAGGTGCAATATGGCTGATATAAGACACACTGAGAGGAATACACTGATTTGTGAAGTGTATAAGACAGAAACTCAGGTGATACAAATAACAAATCACTTTATAATTACTAGTAACACCTGCTTACATAAATCATTTTACAATCTGGGTCAACACTTTGTTTTAGTGATGTCTGTTCTAGAACAGTTTTAAATAAATAAATAATTTTATAAACATCACAGTTTTATTACCAAAAATATGCACTTGTCAGCCTAAAACAAAACAAATAAAGAAAGCAAATAAAAAGTTTCAGTCTGTGGAGTCAGTGAAGTCAGTGGAGTCAGCGAAGTCAGTGGAGTCAGTGGAGTCAGTGAAGTCTGTGAAGTCAGCGAAGTCAGTGAAGTCAGTGGAGTCAGCGAAGTCTGTGGAGTCAGTGAAGTCAGTGAAGTCAGTGGAGTCAGCGAAGTCAGTGGTGTCTGTTAACTAGTGACAGTCAGTGAAGTCAGGTGTCTGTTAACTGAAGTGACAGTGAAGTCAGCGAAGTCAGTGAAGTCAGTGGAGTTTGTTAACTAGTGACAGCTGTACAGGTGACTGTTAACTAGTGACAGCTGTACAGCTGTTTGTTAACTGGAGACAGCTGTACAGGTGTCTGTTAACTAGTGACAGCTGTACAGCTGTTTGTTAACTGGAGACAGCTGTAGAGCTGTTTGTTAACTAGTGACAGCTGTACAGGTGTTTGTTAACTAGTGACAAGTAAGACACTTTAATGTAACTAATTTTAACACAGTCACACATTCAGCAGCTCCAGTCCTTTTTTATTCTTTAATCAGTGAAAAGCTGTTACAGAAATAAAAGTAGTTGTCACATTAGTAATAGCACTGTTAGTAGCAAAACCAGATCTAATACACAAGTATATAAGTATCAAAAATATCAGATAAAACAGAAAGAAAGAGACAGAAAGTGTGTGTGTGTGTGTGTGTGTGTTTGTGTGTGTGTGTGTGTCATTCCCATCGTTGTCCTTTTCTTTTTCCCCTTTTACCACTTTACTACAAAGTGTCCAGCTAGTGACAGAGTTCAAAGTGGAGTTATGTAGCAGATTTTATGTCTTGATATTTTTTTATTTAAGCTTAATTCTCTCTCTCTCTCTCTCTCTGGCTCTCTCTCTCTCTCTGCCACTGTATTGTTCTTGTATGAGGTTTGTCTGTTTGTCTGTTACTATTCATAATACTTTGTATTTGTTTGTTTTTTACTGCTACACCATCACAATGACAATCACACTAATACCTCAACTGTTACTACAACTACTGACACTGCTGCCCTGCTACTTCCATTAACAACAACAACAACAACATTTCAGTGTAATTGTTACTAATATTGAGTAAAAAAAAAAAAAAGGTTTGTGAAAAACATCAAAGACATCAACTCAGTAAACCTATGTTTTTAGGACAGGTGTTTTTTACGTATCCATAGCAATGAAGCTGAACATGAAAATTGGCGCTACTGGTTTTCAAACAGGTGTGGACAGTGAACATTTGGGTTGCCTGGCAACCAGCATCATGTGTCATGTAGTGCTCTATGCTAACTGAACTGACATGATCTGCTTCATTAACTTCCACCACAGAACACAGAGCACCTGTTTCAAAGGCAGTAATAAAAAATAAGAAATGTTTAAAAAGTGTTCCCGAGTTATATTAAAGCTAACACTTCATGGTTCATTAACTTTCTTAAGCTTCTGTGAGAATTTAGCTAATTTGTAGCAATGGTTATTGATATGTTTTGCAGTAATGTTGTTAAGACTTCTATAAATATACACAAATATGATGAATTAAGAAGAGGACGTAGTTTTAACTGGTAAAAATAACTGAGCAAAAAAACTCAATGTTAAGAGACACCTGCTAGTAATTTAATTTAAAAAAATAAACTTATTAAATTGATAATATTTGAAGAAAATGGCTTGTAATAATTTGATTTTAGATATTTAGAGACAAAATCAGTTAACACTGTAGATGTGGTGGTGTTAAATAATTTGTTAATAAAAATTTTAGATATTTAGGTAGAGACATAATGAGAGACATAATGACAGACTGACTGAAAATGAGACAGATAACTATTACTAAACCAATATTAATATCAGCAGTAGTGCACTAGCATTAATGCAGTAGTATTAGAATTAACATTAGTATTAATATTTATTATAATAATAATTACTCAGCATTACTAGCAGCTAGCAATACTAATATCAGTATTAATATTAGTAATAACCACTATTAGTATTAATATCAATATTAGTATAAGTAGTAATAATAAAAGCTTTTTTAACACTAGTTGTGGTAGTTGTAGTTGTTGTAGCAGTGGTAGTAGTTGTAGTGGTCACAGCAATATTGTTAACAGAACTTGAAACATTTTATCTGAATGCAGTGTGCAATGTTAAAAGATAAATGACAAAGACAAACAATCTCAGATTGTGTTTAAAACAATGTGACACCTGCACAGGTGTTTGTTACCTGTAAATAACAAAGAGACAGGTAGGACAGCCAGGTGAAGAAAGAATGTAAGGAAAGTAATTTTACTGTCATCTACAAATCACTTTCTCTAATTTATCAAAGTAAGGTTAGTTTTTCATTTCTGTCAGTGTTTTCCCAGTGCAACCAGCAAATGATTTATTAGTAAAATAGTGTAATTCTTCTTACACATTCCTCTCAACAGATTTATAGAAGTAGAAACACTAGTAACGGTAACAGTAGTGTAGTAACAGTGGTAACAGTGATAGTTATAGTTGTAATATCTTCAGTAGTAACAGCAGATTTATAATGATTAATGTTTTTCTTAAATTTTCTAATCTATTTCTTGATGTCTTTGAAATGTATTAAAAATATAAACTGCTTATGAGTTTACATTTGTTCTAAAATTGTAATGCTTAAACAAACTATTTATACATGTTTTTAAAACTGATGTTTTTTCTGACTGTGTTTTAATAATCAGAAGTTTAAACTGCAGATGTCTTTAGCAGATCTCACACCTGGTAAAAACATCTCAAAACTTCTTTTCAGAGACTTTATATAAAATATAAGAAAGAGAAAGATTTATTTGTAGTAATATTGAAAGAGAATGAAGTTATACCTGATTTATATAGTTTTATTAAAATTCTTGTCCAGTGTTGTTTTCTGAGACAGATATTTCATTATACAGACAGGCAGACATACAGACAGAAACAATCTGTCATTTAAAACTTATCACTTACATTCTTTATCAATCACACACACACACACACAGGCACACACACACACACACACACACACACACACACACACACACACACACACACACACACACACACCAGCCTAACATCTAAATTTGAACTATCCATATTAAACACACACAAACACACTCCATGAACTTAAACATATACTAGATTAATAGTAAGAAAAACATGTACACATGAATATATAAGTCCCAGTATATGGAAACATAGCCATACTATACATGTTCACACTAACACACACTAACACACATTCACGTCTTAACACAGAAAACATTTCTTGTGTAACGTCTCTGTATTACATCTTCTTATCAACACTCTGTGAAAGGACCACCTCTTCTTACTGGTAAGTATTTATACCACCTCTGTACCAGGAGTAAAACATTTTAGAGTTAAAACACACCTGTGGTTACTTACAACAAGAATACCACCCATGTTTAACACCAGTGTTTACACCAGTGTGCTGATAGCTCAGACAGATGTAAAACCTGGGAAAAGATTTCCATTCTCTTCTCAGTTTACTCAAACACTAACATAGCCCATCCATAAACTTGTCACAAACACAACTCTCAATCTGACTCTGCAATCAATAACACCACCTCTCACTGGCTACTCAAATATCTAACACATGTTCTGATTGGCTAGGCTGCAGGCAGGTTAATCCTGATTGGCTGGACCAAAGCCAACTTACTTCTGATTGGTTGATAAGATTAAGTGCCAGGAGAATGGTAAGTCTTTGAGAGGGTTCAGGTCTGCAGGGCTGTAAAAGTGAGAAATGGACAATTTGTTTCTACTTAAAGAACCTGAGTAGAAACACCTGACATCATTAAATAAACAAATGATGGCCAGGTAGTCAGTTACAGGTATTCTAAAAATGGAGATTAAGAAAAATGATCATTACAGGTATAAACACATTTTCTTGGGTTCAAGAATTCAGACTTCTGTTATATTTTTCTTATCTCAGATGTTGTTTCAAATCACTTTTTACTGACAAAACAAACATTGGAAAAATAAAAATGAAACTAAATACACCCACATACACAGTAACAAACACAAACACACACACAAACAAACACACAGACATACACACAGACATACACACATACAAACACAAACACACAGACATACATACATACATACACACACAGACAGATATACAAACACACAAACACACACACACAGACAGACACACACAAACAAACACACACACACAAACACACACACATTCACACATACAAACACACACACACACACACACACACACACACACACACATATTTGTGTATTTAAATGTTTCTTTATTATACAGCTGACAGATTCTGTAGGTGTTTCCTGAATACTAATGAGTTGCCATGGGTACCAGACACTGGCGCTATCATGAAGAAGGTAATTTCTGTCATTTGCCTCTGTTTCCTCGGTAACTGATCCTGATCACTGAAGTCTAGGATTTATCTGTTTTCTTCTTTCTTTCTTTCTTTCTTTCTTTCTTTCTTTATAATAATAAAGAACGAGGCTTTTCTTTATGATAACTTGTTTCATCTTTCAAACCAGTATCTGTACTGTATAATAACACTATATGGTACTAAGGCAGTGAAATAAATGTGTGCATACAGACACATAAATGTTAATGATGGTTTTTTGCTTAGCTTTGATCTAAAGATTGGACTGAATATTATTTGTCCTGTATATACTGAATTACTGTGGTATTTTACTGTATTCTACACAACAACAAAGAACAAAAACAAAAAACAAAATGTAAAAGAATAAATAATATGGGCAAAAGGTATCAATAAAAACTTGAAGTTAAAATGGAAAAAGTAGTTTACTTGGTTTATGAAGAAATTGTTGTTTTCTTTATGGTCCTGATTAGCTTCTACTTAACCCAGCTACTTGATCTCCCTGACTTCCAGCCTGCTGGGCCACAGATAACATCAAACAAGGACACTTAATAATAATCCTAACCAGATGGGACCAAGCCATGTATTTCAACACACAAAAAAACACACACACACACACACACACACACACACACACACACACACACACACACACTTAACTCATCCCAACAATCAAAGTTTTAAACAGATATTATCAATAAAACAAAACTTCATAAGCAATCATCATAAAAAAAAATGGCCTTCATAGATATTATTGTCATATTCATAAATAATAGGTCAGAATCATTGATACATTAAGAACAGTCATTTAAATAAATTTAATATAATGTTAATTTAGATCTTCTGTCTGTCTGTATAGACAAGTGTACTTCATTGTCTTAAGAGCAGACATTATTAGGAAAGCAGATCTTTGTTGTTATCAATAGCAAAAGAGATTTCATAGAAACTACCTCTACACCAGGTATACAAAGCCTTTACACACATTACAGTCATACTAGTCCTTTACAGACATTACAGTCATACTAGTCCTTTACAGACATTAGTCATACTAGTCCTTTACAGACATTACAGTCACACTAGTGCAATATAGACATTACAGTCATACTAGTCCTTTACAGACATTACAGTCATTCTAGTCCTTTACAGACATTACAGCCTTACTAGTCCTTTACAGACATTAGTCATACTAGTCCTTTACAGACATTACAGTCATACTAGTCCTTTACAGACATTAGTCATACTAGTCCTTTACAGACATTAGTCATACTAGTCCTTTACAGACATTAGTCATACTAGTCCTTTACAGACATTAGTCATACTAGTCCTTTACACACATTACAGTCATACTAGTCCTTTATAGACATTACAGTCATACTAATCCTGTACAGACATTACAGTCATTCTAGTCCTTTACACACATTACAGTCATTCTAGTCCTTTACAGACATTACAGCCTTACTAGTCCTTTACAGACATTAGTCATACTAGTCCTTTACAGACATTACAGTCATACTAGTCCTTTACACACATTACAGTCATACTAGTCCTTTACAGACATTAGTCATACTAGTCCTTTACAGACATTAGTCATACTAGTCCTTTACAGACATTACAGTCATACTAGTCCTTCATAGACATTACAGTCATACTAGTCCCTTACAGACATTAGTCATACTAGTCCTTTACAGACATTAGTCATACTAGTCCTTCATATACATTAGTCATACTAGTCCTTTACAGACATTACAGTCATACTAGTCCTTTACACAGATTACAGTCATACTAGTCCTTCATAGACATTAAGTCCTAGTCCTTTACAGACATTAGTCATACTAGTCCTTTACAGACATTACAGTCATACTAGTCCTTCATAGACATTACAGTCATACTAATCCTGTACAGACATTAGTCATACTAGTCCTTTACACACATTACAGTCATACTAGTCCTTCATAGACATTACAGTCATACTAATCCTGTACAGACATTACAGTCATACTAGGCATTTACAGACATTACAAGTACACATGTCCTTTACATGAATTACAGATACATAGGTATTTGGTCACAAAATTTATCATCTCATAAGGCCTTCACAGAACTAACTCATCACTTGTAGTGCCTGCAGGGTAATTTGCATTGTAATTTCATCAGATCAGTCGTCCACAGATTATACAAATACCACAGAAATGTCATCGTACCAGGCCTTGGTAGATACTGTGATAATACTGAGATATTATCAGCTAAGCAGTTCATTACAACATTAGCAGAAAGAAAAGTATCTCAGTGTAAATGATCGTCACGAAATATTTACCAGCACAATACACTGTAAGTGATATTTATCACTACAGAAATCACAAAACATATTTTAAATATTTAGTTGTGTATTTCATTACAAGTTAAACCAATATTTGTTAAAATACTTGTAAAAGCCCTGCAGGTTATCTCCAAAGTTATATCTGTTACAGGTTTTACTAGAAGATGGTTAGATAATAATAATTATACCAGTCTGTTTCGTATCACTGTCAAATTTTAATATGCGTCTACAGCACAAGGTGCCTCTCACTTGTAACAGCAGTGCTTTGTGCCACTCACACACTGAGTAGAAGCTGTAACAAAATGTGTTTTATAAACATGGTGAAAACTGAACTAAAACACAAGATAGCTTGTTGACCTTCTTGAATCAGATACTTTTTTTTATCTTACTCTTTCCTTTCTTTTGTTTCCTTTTTCTTTTAAATAGCAAAAGAAATGTTTCTTCCGAGATTACTGGACTTCTTTCTTTCTTCCAAATATTTTCAGATTATTTCTGTCAGATTATGAATGTGCATGTGTGGGGAGCAGCATTTGTTCATATTACTAAGGTCTTTGTGCTTCAGTAGTGTGTGTATATGTGTGTGTGTATGTGTGTGTGCGTGTTTGTATATGTGTGTGTATATGTGTTTGTGTGTATATGTGTGTGTGTCTATGTGTATGTGTGTGTGTATATGTGTTTGTGTGTATATGTGTATGTGTGTATGTGTGTATGTGTGTATGTGTATGTGTGTGTGTTTATATGTGTATGTGTGTGTGTGTATGTGTGTTTGTGTGTATATGTGTCTATATATATGTGTGTGTGTCTACATTTATTATCACTGTTTTTACAAGAATGTATATAACTGTTCATCAGACAGTGGGTGGAACGGGAAATAAGACAAAGTAAGAATAATGAACACTAAATACTGAACTACTTTTGCAACACTAAATACTGATACATAAAACTTAAAAATCAGTTTTAAGTGCCTGATAAAATATGAACTTATAGCTTATTGACCTCAGCTGTTTTTTTTTTTTTTTTTTTTTTTTTTTTTTTTTTAATGATAACCTGGTAACTCTGCTATTCTTAGAATTTTGTTTTACAAAAATGTTTAGAGTTATATGCCAGACATTAATCATCTGACATGCATGAAATATGGGAAAAGTCTGCTTGTAATTTTTCAACACTGGAGAGAAACTTTGCCACAATCTAATCTAGAAGTGTTCAGAGATGAGCTGAAGTGAAGTGAAGTGAAGTGAAGTGAAGTGCAGGATCTAGTCCAAGTCTACCTTTTGTTCCACACAGCTCTCTATTACTGGATAAACAAATAAAAGTGTTAAAGTATATAAAAGATGAAAATTACTCACATACACACATACACCCACACATTCACACACATACTCTGTCACTCATACACATACACAAACATACTCTCAGACATACACATACACACACACATACTCTCTCAGACATACACATACACACACACACACACACACACATTCACACACACACACACACACACATATACACACACATACTCTCTCAGACATACACCCACACATTCACACACATACTCTCTCAGACATACACATACACACACACATACTCTCTCAGACATACACATACACACACACACACACACTCTCTCAGACATACACATACACACACACATACATTCACACACATACAGACACATACATTCACACACATACACTCTCACACATACACCCACACATTCACACACACAAATACTGACACACACACACACACACACACACTCTACACATACATACACACACATCTCACACATACACATACACACACACATACACATTCACACATACACACATACATTCTCAGACATACACCCACACATTCACACACATACTCTCACACACACACACACACACACACATACTCTCTCAGACATACACACACACATACTCTCTCAGACACACATACACACACACACATACTCTCTCACTCATACACATACACAAACATACTCTCTCACTCATACACATACACACACACACACACATACACTCTCTCAGACATACACATGCACACATACTGACACACCCACACACACACTCTCACTCATACACATACATACACCCACATACACACATACTCTCTCAGACATACACATGCACACATACACATACTCACACATACACCCACACATACTTTTTCACACACACACATACTTTCTCACTCATACATACACCCACATACACACATACTCTCAGACATACATACACACATCTCTCTCTCTACACACATACACAAACATCTCTCTCTCACACACACACACATGTATACTCATTATACTGTTATGCTCACATACACACACATACAGATACACACACATACACACACAAACAAGTGTCTCTCATACACACACACACACACATACTCACAAATACACACAACCACTCTTTTCTTTTTTCTCTTTGAATGTTCTTTTTTTTTATAATTAACACATTTGTTAATTTTCTCTTCTATCTGCTGAATTGAACACTGTCCTGATTTCTCACAATTGTTTAAATTCTGTCCTGAATGTGAACACTGGTGTATATAATTAACACAATTGTTAAATTATAACTCTGACTCTGAATGTGAACACTGGTGTATTTAACACAATTGTATAAATTATGTGTTATGCATGTGAAACTGGTGTATATAATTTTAAAAGTCTTATATAGCACAAACTGAATGTGTCTCTGGTATGGCTATATAATTAACACAATTCTAAAACTTCTAACAGAGTGACTGCTGAATGTGAACACTGGTGTATATAATTAATACAATTGTTAAATTATAACAGAGTGACTGCTGAATGTGAACACTGGTGTATATAATTAACACAATTGTTAAATTATAACAGAGTGACTGCTGAATGTGAACACTGGTGTATATAATTAACACAATTGTTAAATTATAACAGAGTGACTGCTGAATGTGAACACTGGTGTATATAATTAACACAATTGTTAAATTATAACAGAGTGACTGCTGAATGTGAACACTGGTGTATATAATTAACACAATTGTTAAATTATAACAGAGTGACTGCTGAATGTGAACACTGGTGTATATAATTAACACAATTGTTAAATTATAACAGAGTGACTGCTGAATGTGAACACTGGTGTATATAATTAACACAATTGTTAAATTATAACAGAGTGACTGCTGAATGTGAACACTGGTGTATATAATTAACACAATTGTTAAATTATAACAGAGTGACTGCTGAATGTGAACACTGGTGTATATAATTAATACAATTGTTAAATTATAACAGAGTGACTGCTGGATGTGAACACTGGTGTATATAATTAACACAATTGTATAATTATAACAGAGTGACTGCTGAATGTGAACACTGGTGTATATAATTAACACAATTGTTAAATTATAACAGAGTGACTGCTGAATGTGAACACTGGTGTATATAATTAACACAATTGTTAAATTATAACAGAGTGACTGCTGAATGTGAACACTGGTGTATATAATTAACACAATTGTTAAATTATAACAGAGTGACTGCTGGAATGTGAACACTGGTGTATTTAATTAACACAGTTGTATAATTATGATAATTTTATGTCTCCAGTCACTGCAGCTTTCATGATTTCCTCCGGCAAACTAATTATAAATGCAGACATAAAACTGGTTATAAATCTTTGAAAAGAATAGTCTAAGTAATTTATTGTTTTACACTTGGCATTTGAGGGTATTTTATTTTAATATGCAGTCTGCCTGAGTGAAATCTGACAGCGAAGTGAAACATTTCATCTTTCATAACTGATACCTGATGTATATGCATATCATTATTGTTATAAGTATCTATTATATATATTATTTATATTTTTAAATAATATAATTTAAATAGTTCTTGGACATGCCTGATATAACTGGAAGAAAAAACCCAGCTGCCTTTATTCGATAGGTTACTATTATTAGTTAGTAGAACTGATTAGTTACTTTTATTAATAGAAAGAATTAACATAATTGACAGGTTATTTTTATAACAAATAGAAAGATATCAGTGATGTCAGTATTACAGTCCACTGATGAGACCTGAACCTGTGTACCGCAGCACTTCAGTGTGTACCACTGCACTTCAGTGTGTACCACAGCACTTCAGTGTGTACCACAACACTTCAGTGTGTACCACTGCACTTCAGTGTGTACCACAGCACTTCAGTGTGTACTACAACACTTCAGTGTGTACCACAGCACTTCAGTGTGTACCACAGCACTTCAGTGTGTACCACAGCACTTCACTGTGTACTACAACACTTCAGTGTGTACTACAACACTTCAGTGTGTACCACAGCACTTCAGTGTGTACCACTGCACTTCACTGTGTATCACTGCACTTCAGTGTGTACCACAGCACTTCAGTGTGTACCACAGCACTTTAGTGTGAACCACAGCACTTTAGTGTGAACCACAGCACTTCAGTGTGTACTACAGCACTTCACTGTGTACCACAGCACTTCAGTGTGAACCACTGCACTTCAGTGTGAACCACAGCACTTTAGTGTGAACCACAGCACTTCAGTGTGTACCACAGCACTTCAGTGTGTACCACAGCACTTCAGTGTGAACCACAGCACTTCAGTGTGTACTACAGCACTTCAGTGTGTACCACAGCACTTTAGTGTGTACCACAGCACTTCAGTGTGTACCACAGCACTTCAGTGTGTACCATAGCACTTCAGTGTGAACCACAGCACTTCAGTGTGTACCACAGCACTTCAGTGTGTACCACTGCACTTCACTGTGTACCACTGCACTTCAGTGTGTACCACAGCACTTCAGTGTGAACCACTGCACTTCAGTGTGTACCACAGCACTTCAGTGTGAACCACAGCACTTCAGTGTGTACCACAGCACTTCAGTGTGTACCACAGCACTTCAGTGTGAACCACAGCACTTCAGTGTGTACCACAGCACTTCAGATTAGTCTGAATGTAGTATTCATCATTCTATCAATTAGTCTGAATGTAGTATTCATCATTCTATCAAATTAGTCTGAATGTAGTATTCATCATTCTATCAATTAGTCTGAATGTAGTATTCATCATTCTATCAATAGTCTGAATGTAGTATTCATCATTCTACCAAATTAGTCTGAATGTAGTAGTCATCATTCTATCAAATTAGTCTGAATGTAGTAGTCATCATTCTATCAAATTAGTCTGAATGTAGTATTCATCATTCTATCAAATTAGTCTGAATGAAGTATTCATCATTCTATCAAATTAGTCTGAATGTAGTATCATCATTCTATCAAATTAGTCTGAATGAAGTATTCATCATTCTATCAAATTAGTCTGAATGTAGTAGTCATCATTCTATCAAATTAGTCTGAATGAAGTAGTCATCATTCTATCAAATTAGTCTGAATGAAGTATATTCATCACCTACCAAATTCTGGGAGGATGTAATCACGAATCTGTCTCAAAGATGGTGAAAGGCAGTCAAACAAAACGGCCTACATAAGACAGTTGAAATATCTAAATATCATCTGTTTAAAAAATTGCTATGAACTTTCATTTCACACTCAACATTTTAAAACATCACAATCTGTGTTTGAGAGATGTCCTGCTTTTTCTGAAAGTTAAAAGCTTTTTAACACCTGAACCACAAACGTACCTGTCTTTTTTCACCTGACTGCGTTAGCTGATTAGCTAAAAAGATGATGATGAAGAAGAACACACACAACTTTCTTAACTTCAAATTAACCTGACTTCAGACACACCCCATACAGAGAAGGCTTTTAGTGTCTAACACACTCAAATCTAAATCATTTGTTGAAGCTTTTAATCAGCATAAAAATTAAGAATGAAATATTTATGTGTCAGAAAAATATTTTAATTTGAAAAATGCTAAATAACCTTGATACACAGACAGACATACAGATAGATGATAAAGTAAATAGATAGGCAGAGAGACAGATAAAGAGACATACACAGATAAAGTAAACAGATAAAGTAAACAGACAGACATACAGATAGATGATAAAGTAAATAGGTAAGCAGAGAGACAGATAAAGAGACATACATAGATAAAGTAAACAGACAGACATACAGATAGATGATAAAGTAAATAGGCAGAGAGACATATAAAGAGACATATGTAGATAAAGTAAATAGATAAAGTAAACAGAAACAAAGTAAACAGACAGACATACAGATAGATGATAAAGTAAATAGATAGGCAGAGAGACAGATAAAGAGACAGGCATAGATAAAGTAAACAGACACACAAAGTAAACAGACAGACATACAGATAGATAAAGTAAAACAGACAGACATAAAGATAAAGTAAACAGACAGACAGACAGAAATGATAAACAGACAGATAAAGTAAACAGACAGACATACAGATAGATAATAAATAAATAGGCAGAGAGACAGATAAAGAGACAGGCATAGATAAAGTAAACAGAGAGACAGACAGACAGACATGGATAGATAAAGTAAAAACAGACAGATAAAGAAATACAAACAGACAAACAAAAGACAAACAGACAGACATACAGATAGATGATAAAGTAAATAGATAGAGAGAGACAGATAAAGAGACAGATAAAGTAAACAGACATACAGATGATGATAAAAGTAAAAGTAAACAGATAAACAGACACATAGATAAATAAACAGACATACAGATATATGATAAAGTAAAAAATAGAGAGAGACAGATAAAGAGAGACAGATAAAGAAACAGACATACAGATAAATGATAAAGTAAATAAAGATAAAAACAAACAGATAAAGTAAACAGACACACAAAGTAAACAGACAGACATACAGATAGATGATAAAGTAAATAGATAGGCAGAGACAGATAACTAACAAAGAAAATTCTTAAAATCTTATTTACCAGAACATGATGACTTTAGATGGAGAAATAAAAAGATCAAAACAGAATTTAAATAAAATAAAAAGTAAAAGAATAATAAGACTTGTCAGAATTGCTTGAAATTGGTTGAATCGTTTGCTGAGAAAATGAAATAAAAATAAAAATTAATAAATTTAAATAAAATATAAATAACAGTTGTCAGTTTTTTTTATTTTGAAATACAAGGGAACCTTTTTCTGGAGAATAAGAAATCTGTTTGAACACACACACACACACACACACACACACACACACACCACTAAATTGTCTGGATTTTGTAACATTATATATCAAGCCAGAACAAAAAAAAAAAAAAAAAAATATAATAAAAATAAATGAAAAATAAAATAAAAATAAGAACTAAAATAAACAAAACCTGAGATAACACAAGAAATAAATGTGAATTTTTCTTCTTAATGTTTCTATAACTGACAAAATAGATGAGAATACCATTTGTAAACATGTATTTTTCATTTTTTTTCTTTTTAATATATTGTATCTTTATCACAAATATTTTGTAACAACAAATAAAAAAACCCAAAATCGAGGTTAACCAGTTTACATGTAAATAGAACTTTTCTCTTTGTGCTGAAAAAACGTATAACCGAGCAAATTACGTGAGTGAGTGATTGAATAAAAAGACAAAATAAATGGGATTGAGAGATGAAGAATCTGATTACGCTATGAATGTCAAACGCTTCTAGCCATTCTGTCGCCAGCTGCTGTAAAAATAGAACACAGATAACTCCGTGTGGTATGCCTCTAGTTTCTTTCTCACAGTAAAAAATAAAACAAAAATAATAATCTGACTGGATCGCTAGTAACAGCAAAGTAAATGGCTGAAAAATAAATTGGATAGAAATGATGGTAATAAAATAATAAGAAATTTTTTAAAAATATAAATATTCTAGTAAAAGAGAATATAAAAATAAATAAAATGATAAAATACATCTCTCTCTCTCTCTCTCTCTCCCCCCTTGTAATATATATATATATATATATATATTTTTTCCAGATACAGTAATAATAACTAGATCCATTTTCTCCCAATGTATGATAAAGAGTAAATTGTTTTAAAAGCATGAGGTTGTTAAACTGTTGTAAATAATTGGTATGTAGATATTCAGATAGTGTGGTCTGTTTTGTGTCTGTTAAACTATACTGACAATGATGTATCTTCTTATCTCTGTTCACATGCCTCTCCCTGTAAAACTGACAAGTTAAAAAAAATAAAAAAATAAAAAAATAAAAATAAAAATAAAAAGAACTGGAACAAAGAATCTCAACCCCAGACATTTGGATATCTACCACACACAAATTTGTGAAAGGTAAAAAAAAAATTAAAAAAAAAAAAAAATTCAGGAGTTTACTGTTAAATGACAGAGAACACTGGTTAGAAATGGAAATATTTCAAACAAAGGAAAGTTAATGTTATAACTGTCTCACTTGATTCTGTTCACTTTGTAAATTAACCATCACTCTTTGGGTACATTTTATAGCATATTATTATTGTTGTTGTTGTAGTTGTTATTACTGTTTTGTTATTTCACACACGCACATACACAGTATTATTATTATTATTATACACACAGATATACAGACACACACGCACAAAATTTGTTTATGTTTATTATTGTTATTATTATTTCACACATTCATTATTATTATTATTACAACACTCATACACACACACACACATACACACATAAAATCATTTTTGGTGTTTGTTTATAAGTAAGTTCTGAAATAGTAGGAATACCTATACAAAGATAAAGAACATGTGGCTGCCATATTGAAAACAGAGTTGTAAATGAAAACAGAAAATAATGTGACAAATGAGAAGAGATGTAGGAGGAATTTACAAGTAATGTAGAGGAAGTCTTTCTTATTTTTATATTCACAACCAATCAGTGTTAATATCCGTGTACTACACAAACTGTTTTTACATGACTCAGTGTTAATATCCGTGTACTACACAAACTGTTTTTACATGACTCAGTGTTAATATCCATGTACTTCACAAACTGTTTTTACATGACTCAGTGTTAACATCTGTGTACTACACAAACTGTTTTTACATGACTCAGTGTTAATATCCGTGTACTTCACAAACTGTTTTTACATGACTCAAAATCAGTGTTAATATCCATGTACTTCACAAACTGTTTTTACATGACTCAAAATCTGTGTTAATATCCGTGTACTACACAACTGTTTTTATATGACTCAAAATCTGTGTTAATATCCGTGTACTGCACAACTGTTTTTATATGACTCAAAATCTGTATTAATATCCGTGTACTATACAAACTGTTTTTACATGACTCAAAATCAGTGTTAATATCCATGTACTATACAAACTGTTTTACATGACTCAAAATCAGTGTTAATATCCGTGTACTATACAAACTGTTTTTACATGACTCAGTGTTAACATCCGTGTACTTCACAAACTGTTTTTACATGACTCAGTGTTAATATCCGTGTACTTCACAAACTGTTTTTACATGACTCAGTTACTTCACAAACTGTTTTACATGACTCAGTGTTAACATCCGTGTACTTCACAAACTGTTTTTACATGACTCAAAATCCTGTTCACAAACTGTTTTTACATGACTCAGTGTTAATATCCGTGTACTACACAACTGTTTTTACATGACTCAGTGTTAATATCCGTGTACTTCACAAACTGTTTTTACATGACTCAGTGTTAATATCCGTGTACTACACAACTGTTTTTACATGACTCAGTGTTAATATCCGTGTACTTCACAAACTGTTTTTACATGACTCAGTGTTAACATCCGTGTACTACACAAACTGTTTTTACATGACTCAGTGTTAACATCCGTGTACTTCACAAACTGTTTTTACATGACTCAAAATCTGTTAATATCCGTGTACTTCACAACTGTTTTTACATGACTCAGTGTTAATATCCATGTACTTTACAAACTGTTTTTACATGACTCAGTGTTAATATCCATGTACTTCACAAACTGTTTTTACATGACTCAGTGTTAATATCCATGTACTACACAAACTGTTTTTACATGACTCAGTGTTAATATCCGTGTACTACACAAACTGTTTTTACATGACTCAAAAGTGTTAATATCCGTGTACTACACAACTGTTTTTACATGACTCAGTGTTAATATCCGTGTACTACACAAACTGTTTTTTTACTCAAAATCAGTGTTAATATCCGTGTACTTCACAAACTGTTTTTACATGACTCAGTGTTAATATCCGTGTACTACACAAACTGTTTTTACATGACTCAGTGTTAATATCCGTGTACTACACAAACTGTTTTTACATGACTCAGTGTTAATATCCGTGTACTTCACAAACTGTTTTTACATGACTCAGTGTTAATATCCGTGTACTTCACAAACTGTTTTTACATGACTCAGTGTTAATATCCGTGTACTTCACAAACTGTTTTTACATGACTCAGTGTTAATATCCGTGTACTTCACAAACTGTTTTTACATGACTCAAAATCTGTGTTAATATCCATGTACTACACAAACTGTTTTTATATGACTCAAAATCAGTGTGAATATCCGTGTACTACACAACTGTTTTTATATGACTCAAAATTTGTGTTAATATCCATGTACTACACAAACTGTTTTTACATGACTCAAAATCTGTGTTAAGATCCATGAAAACACAAACTGTTTTTACATGACTCAAAATCTGTGTTAAGAGAAAACAACTGCAGCAGAAGAGCAAGAGAGAGACTGGTATATAGAACAACACATTTACTTCTATCTATATCAGTGTTAACTGATGTAAATTTAGTTTGTGATCACAAGCAATATCATATTAGTACTTGTTTTTACTTTATACAGTAATTTCCAACCTAGAATTTATGAGACTTGTGAAAAGTCTTTAGCATAAGGGAGTTTCTATATGTGTGTGTGTATGTGTATGTATGTGTGTGTTGGTGTACGTGTATGTGTATATGTGTGTGTGTTTATATGTGTGTGTGTATGCGTATATGTGTGTGTTTGTGTGTGCATGTGTGTGTGTGTGTGTGTGTGTGTGTGTGTTTAAGGATCTTTTACCACATTTTTCCATAAAACATTTATCAAATATATTTTCTTAAATAAAGAAAAATGAAAACAATTTTCTTTAGTTAAAATATAACAGAATCGTGGTATTTAGGAAAAAACAAGAACTGTGAAATAATGTCTTTCTTAGTTTGTTTCAGTTAGAATTCAATCTGTCTGCATCATCCCAGCTGACTGCCTCAGTTCAAATCTGACAAACATTAATAACACAACTTACCACATGACCAAGCAGAACTCCAACAAAATGTGTCTTCTCTAACCAGCTTTGCAAGAAGATGAACCTCTTTGTGATTTATATAATAATTAACTGAGCAGAACTCCTTCAATCCAACAAAATGTGTCTTCTCTAACCAGCTTTGCAAGAATTATTAAATAATAATTAACTAACCAAGGAAAAGCCTGAGGTATTGATTTAGTTTATTCCAGAAAAAGAACAAGAAAAGAAGAAGAAATTTTAATATGACCAAATGTTTCATCTCTGAAGTTTAATACTGGTTTGTTATAGTGTATCATATTTGTCTTTATGTAATAACATACTAAGCACAATCTGAAATAGCATACTGCAGAAATAAGACCAAATATTAAGAAATCTTTGTATGCCAGAAAATGAATCATCTCTAATATTATTATGTTGGCACATTAATGAATCATATACTTCTTTATGTATTAAAAACAGATTCATCACATTCCAGAACAAAGAATGAAAATGTAGTAAGAAAACTTTGTACGCAAGTTAATTCGCATTATTTAATAATTATACACTTGGCAGACAGTTTATCAGTTGTAGAATATTTCTCTATATGTATATTCTCTATATAAAAACAACTCTAGCTACAAAAAAAAATGTTAATTTTATAGATGTAATTTATAAATTATATGTCACTATGAAAGACAAGTATATTTCTCTCTATATATATCCTGACAGAGTTTTTTCTAAAAACAATACTTCTGTAGTGTTACAGAATGAATTCATAATTTCATGTGTGCTCTGCTAAGGGATGACAAAAAGTTTCATCTGCACAGATGATTGGTTCATTTTCTTACGAAGAATCCTATTTTTAAGATGAGGATATTTCATATAGAAGTGGCAACGGAATTTTGGCTATGTACTTATTATAACTTATTCGGTGAGTTAATTAGTACGTTCATACCTGTTTACATGTCTAAAGTTATCTCAGGAACTAGACATGAATGATACTATTAGTAATATGTTCATACCTGTTTACATGTCTAAAGTCATCTCAGGAACTAGACATGAATGATACTATTAGTAAATGATGCTTTGAGGATGAAATTCCAGATAAAATCATCAACTTCAACTTACCTACAAAAGAAAAAATATAAAGATATTTATTATAAAAATTTAAACAACTTCAAATTTTCTAATTATTTATATCACTATCAAAGTAAATATAGAATTTTTTGAAAAAAATAATTTTACATAATATAACAATAAAAAAATATAAATATGCAAAATGAACGTTTTGAAAAAATAGACAAACACTTATAAAAACAGACAGATCAATGAAATAAACTATATAAAAGCAACTGCAGCTACAGAAAACATGTTAATTTTAAAATATCTACTGAAATCAATTTTAATTAAAATGATAATTAATTAAATAATTATAAATAAGAATACAAAACTTCATTATATATGTATGAAATAACAGTTACCATTATTTATTATTATTATTATCATTACTTTATCATTATAATTTTTATCATTCTGTGGGTTTCTTTTTTTTTTTTTGTGTGTGTGTGTGTGTGTGTGTCTGTGTGTCTGCATGTTTAAATTATTAGTATTTATTCACTATCACCTGCATACACTACTTTATCATTGTTGAAACATTTTACATGTAACTGTGTGTTTTCTACAAAAGATTAACAAAATCTGTTTCACAGGTGGACACAGATAACATGTTTTGTCCTGTGCAAGGAATTTCATTTATTTCTAAGTCAAGCATGAAATAGGAAATTATTTCTTTAAACATCAGTGAAGAGTACAGAATGTTTAACCTCGTTTTTCCCAATCTTGTCACTTGTCACTTGTACAAAGACATCAGATTTTCTGCTTCATTTATCAAAAACCAACTCACTTCATTTTCTTCATTCAAACATTGCAGTAAAATTTTGAAAGTTTTACTGTGTATTGTGAAATAGAAAGTTATATAAATACTAAGTAGTGGGTATTGAATAGTTTAGTCCTAACTAGTTAAGGTAATAATAACAGACAGTAAAAAAAAAACATGTTTGAAAAGCACAGAAAGCATGTAATAATAAACAAGAAGAAAAGCTTAGAAACTTAAAAACGTGGTTTAAAAACTTTCAGAATATTTAGCTGCAGAGAATGATTACATACACGCCATGTCATAAACAGGAAAAAAGCTGGTGATAAATCTGCTGTGATATTAACTTTTTTCTGATAGACAGGAAATTTGGCCAGAATGTACCCAGCAGACACACACACACACACAGATATTGGAGAAACATCTGTAGAAAATTTAATTTTAAAGTATTTATCTGATGTGAGAGAGTTCGTCTGAATCAATGCTTATCAAATTCGTGTCAAATGAGCTGTCTTCAAGTACTCTGAGCATTGTGCTGAATGATGCACGAAGGTGTTTTTCAGATCACAGGTCATGATATAAACCAGATTCATGATTAAATTAATTATTGTTTAAAACAAGTGTGTTCTGTTCTGAACTGTTTTGAAACTCTCTGCAAGTTTTAGAAAATATATCTAAATTAGTTTAAAATATTTATTTTTAATTCTTAAAATTTAAATCACGTTTCCGTATTAATAATATTATTATTAATATTACAATTATTATTAATTGCTGTTGTTGTTGCTGTTGTAGGCATGCATGTAAAAACCTTACAAAATAATAACAAGTTAATAAAATTCCTGGTTTAATTAAAAAAATGTGAGTCACTCTATAAAAATCAGTCACATCTGTGGTCAAGATTGATATCTTTCAGAAAAGCTATTTTTATCTCTTTGACCTGTGACCTCTCACTCATCTAGACTGCACGCTTAACATGTGCATGCAGCAATCACAGTATCTAATCTGCAAAATCTCAATTCTCATTGGCTGGTTACTGTTGGCATGGTGATAGCAGCCATATTTCATGCTGACTGTCAAAATGAGACATGTGGCAATCCCATCAAAACAAAAACAGGAATGTTCAGTTAGTCTGACGTTTTATTTACAATTGTTCTCTTCTCTATTTTTATCTTAGGCTTTTTTTTAAATTTCCCTTCTTCGTAACTTTTTTCTTCTTTTTTTTCCAATTTTGGCTTCTATTTCCCATTTTCTAATGGATTTTTTAAACCCTTTTATTTCCTGTTTTTTTATGGTGAAGATTTTTTTTTAATTAATTTTTTTTTTTTTTTTCCCTTCTGAATGTGAAAGTGCAGTGACTCAGGGCCAAATCCAGACTGTGTCTGGGGGTGAGGTGATGTCTGCACCACGCATCCATCTCGACACTGGTAATCACTGAAGTGTGAAATCACTAAATTAAACATTTTCTCAAGCTGGGACTGCACGAAGCCTGCTTTTCTTCTTTCATTTCTATCAGCTTTTTTTTTTTTTTTTTTTTTGCTCAATTCCATTTTCATTATTAATATCACATTAATATTACTACTACTATCGTAACTATCACAGCTACCACTATTATTTTTACTATTACTACTACTACTACTACTACTATTACTTCTACTACAACTACCACTATTACTACTACTACTAATACTACTACTAATACTACTACTACCATTACTACTACTACTACTACTACTACTACTATTACTACTACTACTATTACTACTACTACTACTACTACTATTATTACTACTACTACTACTAATACTATTATTACTACTACTACTACTACTAGTACTACTACTACTACTCAAATTTCATGAAGCAGCAAGAATAAATTACCTGCGATTCAAAAGCGTAACAAGTGAATCTGACAGATCAAAGATTTCAATGGCATGTCTTGGTTGACCGATTCTCAACAGAATCACTCAACCATTGCACATAGGTGCGTAAGTGTAGTAAGTGAAAACTCAGTTACTTTGTTCACTGAGAAACAGAGCTGGATTCAGTATACAAACTAAGTTTAATGTACTCACTTAAAGAAAGGTAATACTTTGAAAAAAGTAAACATATCTTTATGTTTTGAGTAGAAAAGTGTTTGACAAGGTTAAAAGTACTTGACATGTTCATAAAGTGAGAGCACAGACTGTCAGTATTTCAGTTCTGTAATATTAATACAGTGTTTGAATGAATGCATGTACATATAGTGTATTTCATGAAACATTTTTTATGATATGGACATATATATATATATATATATATATAGATAACAAGATTTCTGTGATAAACTAAGTCAGCTGAGAGAGAGAGAGAGAGAGAGAGAGAGAGAGAGAGAGAGAGAGAGAGAGAGAGAGAGAGAGAGAGAGAGAGAGAGATTATATTATTTTTAAACTCAGACAACGATTTGATGAAAAAGAAAGAATATAGAGGAAAAATAAAAGAGAAAAGAAATAAGGACAAAAACAGAATAACTAATAAAAGAAAAAGAAAAGTTAGAGCCAGATTTGAAAGGATTATCCAGAGATAAACACAAAGAGTGAAAACATCAGATAAACACAGAAAAAGAGAAAGAGATAAAGGACAAGATCATTTCAAAACAAATACAAACAAAAATGTAAAGTTTAATATTACTGTTTTAAAACAGACACATACAAACAACAATGTAAAGTTTAATATTACTGTTTTAATCTCCTGAGAGTCATCAGTTATTAGAGCACTGTTTGTTATGTCAAACAAACATATCAGATCTGTGTAGAGTCTTTTCAAAACATTCTGAAGCGACACTGCATTTCAAGTGTGACATTTTGTAATCATTACAGCGTGTAACTTGACTACACTTGACTACACTTTGTCTGACAGTACTAAGGTCCGAAGAGGAAGAATAGTGTTAATATTCTGTTTTGTTTCTCTGGGTTTTTCTCTCTGCTTTCTGACTGTTGTTATTTGTTATTTTGATGTTTTTCTCTCTGCTTTCTGACTGTTGTTATTTGTTATTTTGATCTTTTTATCTGCTTTTATTATTGTCTATGTTGCTGTTAGTACTATCACTACAACATATTTGTTATATTTCTAATTATTCTTGTCTCCTTGTTGCTCTCACTATTATTATTAACTGAAAATTACAACACTCTTTTAATAATTCAACTGAATTAACAAGAGTATGTTTTAGCTAGTTTTAAATACCACATAAATATCACATTACATTTTAAACAAAGATACACTGTCAAAAAATAGAAAATATATGTTAACAAAGACACACACGCTATTATAACAATAATCTAAAATATCACATTAGATATTAAACAATATATGGATAATACCCAAATACCCATTGTATACTGAATATTACATGTAAAGTATTGTATCACAGATCAGTGTAACAGTACACAGTGGACCACTTGTTACTTGATTTATACAGACAACCACCACAAGATCAATGACGAGGTATCAGTGTCACTGTGACAGATCACTAATCACTATATATATGTGTGTTCAGCATGACATGTGTCACTTTATCTTTGTCACATAAGCAGCTGTCATTATCAAGTTAACAATACATTTGTTATCTGAATGTACCTGTGTGTCTGTTTATTGTGAAACAGAGAACAGTTTATTTAGTATCTTTGTAGCATTTAGTTTTTATTATTATTATTATTATTATTATTATTATATTATATTTTTGTTTGTTTATTACTGATTTTAATAATAATAATAATAATAATAGTAGTAATAGTTTTAGTTGTAGTAGTGGTAATAACAGTAGCAACAACAGCAGCAGTAGTAGTAGTAATTATAACAATTAGTATTATAGTTAGTAATAATGGCAACACATCCAGTATAGAAGTAGTAGTTGTACAAGTAACATGAATAGTTGCAACAATGTAACAGCAGTTTAACAATGGTTGTAATAGTGGTAAAATCAATAGTGGTAAAATCAATAGTAGTAAAATCAATAGTAGTAAAATCAATAGTAGTAAAAATGATAATATTGTAAATTTTAGTAATGTAGTAATATTAATATCATAATGTGGTGATAGTAATAGCAGTAGTAGTAGTAGTAGTAGTAGTAGTAGTAATAGTAGTAGTAGCAGTAGTAGCAGTAGTAATTATAATAGTATCAATTACTACTATAGTATTGCAGTATTGATAATGGAAACAACAGTTGTTACAGTATAGAGTAATGGTAAAAATAATGGAAAATATTATTGGTGACAGACTTAATAATAATATGAGCAGAATGTAGTAGCAGTAAAAAAAACAAAAAAAACAACAACACATAGATACAAAAAAAGAATAAAAAAGAAAAACATAACTAAAATAGCTTTTCAACACACACAATGTAACTACACTTAATTGATATAATTCTCAACTTGGTTTCACTTGAATCTACAATCGCACACATCTATCAAAGCCATTAATGTGTTGTTTGTTGAGAAAACCAGTCTGTCAATCACTAACAAAGAATTATCACAAACTACATCAGTCTGCACTTTCATTACACTACCAGCACACAAGTGAGAAAATTGTCGCTGGACAGTTTTACTGAGCCTGTAATCTGATTTTTTCTTTTTTTTTAAAAACACATGCTGTATCCCCTCAATTCCAGTTGCTGCAAACTGTCAGCTCCAAATTACCTCTCTTTCACATGACTAATCCATAATCCTTTGTGCGATTGGCTGAGCCTTTGTGCCAGGCTTGCCCAACTCGTCTCTAATCAATGCTGATTGGTTAATCTGATTGTACTGAACAGCAGACTGGCGCCAGGGTGGCTGCTGGTGACAATGAAGTGACGTACACAGCAATCATGTTCAATGAATGTTTTGAGGACAAAAAATAAAAAAAGAATAAACCAAGACAATTGACAAGTGTAAATTATAACAGAATGTTACACTTCAGGTAAAAAACCTCCGGTAAACTGAGGTGTTGACAAAACAGTTTAGTTAATAATAGATTATTATGGTTATTACTATTATTATTATTATTGTTATTATAATTACTGTTATTGTTTTTGTTATTATTATTATTCCTTTATTTCTTTCTTATTTGATTATTTATTATTATTTTTTTAATATTGTATTACTACAAAATGTTTTGCTAATTTAAAATGTGTAAAATTCAAACAGTTAAATTTTAGTAAAGCCAATATATATACAAATGATACATAAAATTATTATACTTCACTAAAACAAATACTGAGCAGATAACAAAAAACAGAAATTTTACTCATGGTTTTGGTTTCTGTTGGTTTTTTTCTGTTTCCTTATTTTTTTTCATTTTTTTATTTTTTTTGACAGAGCAAAGACTTTAATGTAACGTACATGCAGCTCAAGATATCAGTTTATCTGGTAATTTTATATCTCTCTTTCTCACCCACGCACGCACTCACTCACTCACACACACACACACACACACACACACACACACACACACACATACAAACACTCACACTCACAAACACACACACTCGCACACACACACACACACACACACACACACACTCACAGACAACTCACTCACACACACACACACAGTCATCAATTTGTCTAGTCTACACTGACAGCTGTAGTCTACACTGAGACTGATAACAAGCTGCCGATGTGGCCGTCTCGCATGCTGCAGTCTCTCGACGTGAAGACAAGATATGAAGAAAACTATTTACAACTGAGAAGATAAAGAGGAGGTTTTTTAACATATTGATTTGTGTCAGATGTGATGAGTCATGCGAGATGAAATAAAAATTAAAATGGAGGCTGTTTAATGTTTCCAAGGCTAAGAAAACGACTTTTTTTGACAAAATTTCTTACGTGAAAAAATTAAATAATAATGAAAAAAGAGTGATATGTTTTCCATGACAGATTTTTTCAGGCTTTAAAAATAATTTGAAATACCACTGACAGAGATGTTCTGATGAAGTAGAATTCAAATAAAGAACCTTAAAAAAAATATAAAAAAAAACACAGCAATGGAATATTAGTTTGTTACACACTTCAGCAAAGGTTAAAAAAAAATATATATATATAAACTAAAAATAAAAATAAATTTAATAGGTAAATGAATAAACAAAATAAAAACAAAACAACAATAGCAGTAATAATAAACTAAGTGACAGACTGCACTGCACCAACCACAGCAGGTTTATCATTGCACGTTTTCCCGTTCTCACCCAGAGGAAATAAAATAAAATAAGAGTATTTATTTATTCTAATTACTTATTATTATGTAACTAACTGGTAAATAATGAACAGGGATAACACATGTTCATACAAATACTCCCGGTATTACACCAGCAGGTTTTAATAATGACCTGTACAACATGTGTTAATGTATACAGTAACTGTCATTGTTTATTTTTATTCTCCGTAGGCAATAAATAATTAAGTGGTTATGTTGTTGCAAACATTAATCAGTATTTCTAGCATTCCCATTCATAGACAAAGATAGATGTACAGACAAACTGACAAACTGAGACAGACAAAGCCTGAGAGACACAAAGAGATAATGAGAAATAGAGAAAGAGAGAAAGAAAAAGAGAAATAACGATAGGGTTTGTTTTGAGGTGATCAAATATTCCAAATGTTCAAAACTATTTTTTCTTAACCAAAATGCATGAAGAAATGACAGCGGTCACTAGGTTTAAGCAAATACTGTTTTAAAACTAGATTAAAACTTCAAGTACTCTCATGTTAAGCAGACTGTCAACAGCTCTTCACTTTATCTCCCTTCCAGCTCACTGTAACTTACTTATTTCCCATTCCAAACATCAGGTTTTATCACAGTGTTCTGCTGATAAACTGATTTCCTCTTCTCCAGTTTCAACTACAAATGATTTACCAAATTCTCTGTGGAATGTTATGTTGAATTATTCCAGTTTCTACAAACTGTTTGATTTATGACAGCAGTTTGTCTTGATTGGATAGATAGCTAGATAAGTAGATATATATATAGAGAGAGAGAGAGAGAGAGAGAGAAAGAGACAGAGACAGAGAGTCAGAGAGTGAGACAGAAAGAAGAAGAGAGAGAGACAGAAAGAACAAGAGAGAGAAAAAACGAGAGAGAGAGAGAGACAGAAAGAGCAAGAAAGAGAGAGATTGTAAATTTAGTAACCTAATTATTAAAACATCTAACAGATGACCTTTTCACATTTGTAGGAAGCAGCAGAACTTTAATCACTTTATGTAGACTTAACCTTTACAGCTCTCACACCTGTGGATAACATTACATAAAAGTTGAGTACCTGGACAGAAAAGTCAGACTAGAAAAAACAAACTTCTCTGAGATGTCTATCAACACACAGTGTCTGCTGTACCCCCTGGCGTCTGCTTTCAAGCCAGATACACCCCCCCTCCCCGAGGAATTCATTTCCGGTCAGAGCAGACTCTGTGTCCCTCTCTTAGACTACAACTCATTACTCTTAATTCGTGTGTGTGTGTGTGTGTGTGTGTGTGTGTGTGTGTGTGTGTGTGTGTTGTGTTTGTGTGTATCTGTGTGTGTATCTGTGTGTGTGTGTGTGTGTGTGTGTGTGTGTGTGTGTGTGTGTTAGGCTACAACTCATTACTCTTAATTAGTGTGTGTGTGTGTGTGTCTGTGTGTGTGTCTGTGTGTGTGTGAGTGTGTGTGTGTGTCTGTGTGTGTGTGTGTTAGACTACAACTCATTACTCTTAATTAGAAAGAATTGTACGTTTGTACGTTTGTGTGTGTGTGTGTATGTCTGTGTGTATGTGTGTGTCTGTGTGTGTGTGTGTGTTAGGCTACAACTCATTACTCTTAATCAGAAAGAATTGTGTGTGTGTGTGTGTGTGTGTGTGTGTGTGTGTGTGTGTGTGTGTGTGTGTGTGTGTGTTACGCTACAACTCATTACTCTTAATCAGAAAGAATTGTGTGTGTGTGTGTGTGTGTGTGTCTGTGTGTGTGTGTGTGTGTGTGTGTGTTAGGCTACAACTCATTACTCTTAATTAGAAAGAATTGTGTGTGTGACTGTGTGTGTGTGTGTGTGTCTCTGTGTGTGTGTGTTAGGCTACAACTCATTACTCTTAATCAGAAAGAATTGTGTGTGTGTGTGTGTGTGTGTGTGTTACGCTACAACTCATTACT
>CM022677.1:28125547-28135547 GCA_012295275.1 Chrysomallon squamiferum
TTACTTTGCCCACATTCAGAAGATGAGTACAAATGGCTGACAGCAGTCCTGCAGTAAATACAAAAAGTGAGTTGATTGGTCGAGACGTGTATTGTTGGAAAGGGTCAGCCAGATGGATTTAGCAGCAGGGGGACAATGGATTAATGATCCACTTCAATCAGTGAGATGAGACCCATGTGAGTAGACTAGTTAGTGAGACTGAAAGTGAGATCAGAAGTTTAGGAGAAAACTGAAAGTCTAATCAATGTATGAGTTCTATACTGGACATCTCAAACATTATTCATAGGCAGCATGTAAAAGATTAAAGGTTTTCATTGATATTCATGAATTTGACACATTTAAATAATAAACAAATCTCTGAAATGACATACACATAGCAATAACAAAAAAATCATAAATATTTTATATCAGATATAATTATGTTGTGTCTTGTTTATCCTAAAACTGGTTTATCAAATAATGTGCACTTTCCTAAGTAAGTGAAGAGCTCTGAAAGATAATTCTAAACATAGCCCACAGAGCTTTTCGATGCATTATTCAAAGCTTAGCTAGTATTTTATTTTTTTTATTTTAATAACAACAAAAATAAAAAATACATATGTATATTAAATATAAATTGCAGAAGCATTATACCTTCAAGAATTTTGTTTTTGTTACATAATTTTAAACCTAATTTGAAAATGTGCTGTAATAGTAAAGACAGAATAACATGGAAATTACTCTCTATATGTTTCCTAGGGTATAACAAGAAGACTGTTCTAACTAGGTGAACTATCAAACAGAAATGTAAGTGAGAAAGAGACTTCTGTCAACACCCAGGTGTGTTTTATCACACACACACACACACACACACACACACAGGCCAGTGTTTCTAAACACAAATATCAACTCTTTGTTGAGACTAGTGGCTACTGGATATTTATAACTTACTGGAAGAAACTGGTATTTTTTAAATTACTAGAATAACTAGATATTGTAAATGGAACAAATGTATTAACATTTTTAAATATTATTTCTGATTAAACTGCCTTACTTATAATAATAATAAAAATAACACACTTTTGTAATTATGAAAAAAAAAAGTACTCAGAGAAGTTAGAAAATTAAAGACAGAAATAACAATTGCCTTAGTTATAATAAGATAATAAAAGAAAATAATAATAATAATGCTATATACCAACAAAAGTTTTAAATAAGATCATCTTTTTTAATTAGTGTTTTAGAAAATGAGAAAAATAAAATAAGGTAAACAAAGGTAAGACAATTTCTCAACTGAATAATCGTTTTTTCATTTCAGAAAAAGAAAAGTCAGTTCACTCAGAGATAAATACAGTGTCTCAGCAGGCTAATCTTTCTATTTCAGATCTGGAAATGTTATCTACAATTTCAGGTGAGTTCTTAACTGCTGACCCAGATACTGGAGGCATTCACAGATTGATAAAACAGCTCACGTGGAGAAAGTGAAGTCTTGTTAACATGCTTACACTGTCAGGAATGAATAGAACTATGTCTATTCTGTGTTGTTTGATAAAGTTATACAGTTTATAAAGTTAAGTAAAATTAGGTTTTATTCAAGTAAATGTGTGTGTTGTTTCTTTGACATGAAATCAGTTACAAAGAAAAATAACAAAAGAGAGAGAGAGACAGAGAATTGACAAGAAAAGTTAAGAGAAAAATAACAAAAGAGAGAGAGAGACAGAGAATTGACAAGAAAACAGTTACAAAGAAAAATAACGAAACATAGAGAGATAGAGAATTGACATGAAAACAGTTATAAAGAAAAATAACGAAACATAGAGAGATAGAGAATTGACAAGAAAACAGTTACAAAGAAAAATAACAAAAAACAGAGAGAGATAGAGAATTGACATGAAATCAGTTATAAAGAAAAATAACAAAACAGAGAGAGATAGAGAATTGACAAAAAAACAGTTACAGAGAAAAATAACAAAAGAGAGAGAGACAGAGAATTGACAAGAAAACAGTTATAGAGAAAAATAACAAAACAAAAATTGACAAGAAAACAGTTATAGAGAAAAATAACAAAACAGAGAGAGATAGAGAGAGAATTGACAAGAAAACAGTTATAGAGAAAAATAACAAAACAGAGAGAGATAGAGAATTGACAAGAAAACAGTTATAGAGAAAAAATGAGAATTCTAAGCAGAGAAGATCACAGTGTAAACCCAGTTGTAGCTGGATGGAAAATGTTTGCCAAAAATAACAAGCTATTTAGTTCTCATGGCTAATAGCAAGTGACAAACATTATCTTTTTTTACATCTTTCTTTTTCATGTTCTTGTTTGGAAAACCAGCTTTGCAGAAAGTAATTTGTGTGTATCTGTGTTGTGTAATCCATACTACTACTGTACCAACATTTCTACTGTTTCTGAAACTACAACTGCTATATAATTCTGTTATTTCTAAAAACTAGTATTTATAAAAACCATTATTTCTATACACTGTTTTTCTAAAAACCAATATTTCTACATACTGTATTTCTAAAAACCATTATTTCTACACACTGTTTTTCTAAAAACCAATATTTCTACATACTGTATTTCTAAAAACCAATATTTCTACATACTGTATTTCTAAAACCAGTACTTGTACATAATTTTTGTGGTCACACCGACTTGACTGCAACTATAACACAAGTCTCACAGATACATAGGTTATTATGGAAGATGAAAACTAAAATTAAAAACAGTTTTCTTTTCATCAATTGCTTTTGTTTCAGAGATCTTTTCTTCTAACTTTTATTTTTTATTCCTTTCCTTTTTTTTCTTTCAGTTTTTATTTTAATTTTCACACTGACGGATGTGACTGTCGAATCCCCTGTGTCAGCCGCAATTAACCAGTCTGACTAACAGTCCAAACAAAGAGCCACAATGAGCAAACATCCTCTACAGCCTGAGGTGAAATCATGGATTTATTAACACAAAATCTCACAAAGATGTTGATCTGTAGTTCTACTTAGTAAACCATTCTGAAAGCTGAAGATGTATCTTGCTAAGAAATTCAAAATTGTTTTCTGCTCTATCAAATATTACTACTTTTACAGAATTATTACAACATTTGCAGCTTAAATTCATAAAAATTTAAAAAAAAAGAAAAGACAAATAAAAACCTTGTCCTTGCTAGCCTGGCAGAAAGAGCAATTAATGATTTGAAATAAAGAAAACATCCAGGCTGAACTGTCAGCTAGAATCCAGTTGTAACTAAGGAATTCTCAGAACTGCTAAACTAGTTTGCTATCAGAACAAAGCTTGGTCTTTAAATTGCTAAATAAGACTTGATCACGGTACACTTAACACAGAGAATGTGTTTTTACTTCTATTATACTACAGCAATAACAATATGCCAGTATGTTTTCAATCGAGTGTTATTATCTGCATCTACCATATCCATATTGAAAATAAAATATATTAACTGACAAAGAGATGGTTTTTGAAAGCCGAATCTCTGATATATTATGTTCATGATTTTATCCATTTACAATACTGTTACATTTTCTCACAGTGATTTCATCCATTTACAATACTGTTACATTTTCTCACAGTGATTTCATCCATTTACAATACTGTTACATTTTCTCAGTGATTTCATCCATTTACAATACTGTTACATTTTCTCACAGTGATTTCATCCATTTACAATACTGTTACATTTTCTCACAGTGATTTCATCCATTTACAATACTGTTACATTTTCTCAGTGATTTCATCCATTTACAATACTGTTACAGCATTTTCTCACAGTGATTTCATCCATTTACAATACTGTTACATTTTCTCAGTGATTTCATCCATTTACAATACTGTTACATTTTCTCAGTGACTTCATCCATTTACAATACTGTTACATTTTCTCAGTGATTTCATCCATTTACAATACTGTTACATTTTCTCAGTGATTTCATCCATTTACAATACTGTTACATTTTCTCAGTGATTTCATCCATTTACAATACTGTTACAGCATTTTCTCGGTGATTTCATCCATTTACAATACTGTTACATTTTCTCGGTGATTTCATCCATTTACAATACTGTTACATTTTCTCGGTGATTTCATCCATTTACAATACTGTTACATTTTCTCAGTGATTTCATCCATTTACAATACTGTCACATTTTCTCAGTGATTTCATCCATTTACAATACTGTCACATTTTCTCAGTGATTTCATCCATTTACAATACTGTTACATTTTCTCAGTGATTTCATCCATTTACAATACTGTTACATTTTCTCAGTGATTTCATCCATTTACAATACTGTTACAGCATTTTCTACTGCTTCTACTACTACAACAGCTACATAGTTCTTACTGTCACTACAACACAAATCTAGTTTCTCCATGTAGTTTTTATTGTAACAGCTTTCTGCAACTACAAAATGCTAGGTTATCAATATTATATTGGTATATATTATCTTTTTCTAACTTAGTTTTTTTGTTTTAAATCTCTTAACGAAGGGATTAATAACATAAAACAAGTTTTCTAAATCATTTGTAATAACTGATACAAAAAACAATCAAATTATGTGAATTATTTTTATCACATCTTGAGTCAGACAAAATATATTTTTATCTTTAGATTTTCTAGTGTAAATACGTTCATAATCACAAAAATATTACCAAATACAATATCTTTAAATCAGAAAAAGAAATTTCTAAACCGTTCTCTGGATTCCTGTTACTTTTTAGTGAATTTGTTAATAATCAAGTTAAAAAGCTTTTATGAATATGGACTCAAGCTAAAAGCTTCCATGAATCATTACATTTGGGAACTGTTGGTATTTTTCCTTTTCCTTTTTAATTAAATTTTATTTCAGTTTCTTAAAACAAATATCTATTCTGATTTGAAAAGAGGAAATATTTATTTTCTATTTGTTTTTAATAATAAAATAATATATATATAAATAAAATGGTTTTAAAACAAAAGATATTAATTTTGAATAATTTACATTAAGTGGTTAAGTGTTGTAAAAGATGACAAGTAATTTTTTATGTTGTGATTTGGTGCTAATGAAACTCTAGAGTTGTTCTGTGTTTGTGATGTCTGTGTGTATGTGTGTATGTGTATGTATGTGTGTGTGTAGTTGTGAGTGGGTATGTGTCTGTGTAGGTGTGAGAGTGTGTGTATGTGTGTGTATCTGTGTTACATTGAAAGCTGTCTGTCCAGTGTTACAATTAAGAGCACTACAGGCACACCAAGGTCAGAGGCAGTGAAGTTGAATGATTGTTTTGTCCAGCATTAGCAACAAGAGAGACAAAAACACAACACATTTCTTATCCAGCATTAGCAACAAGAGACAAAACACATTTCTTATCCAGCTTACCTTGCTCTATGTTTATTAATGTTCCACTGTTATCATAGTTTATTTCTTCTAAAGCTTTTCCCATTAAAACAAGTCATTAAACAAAATTATTTATTGATTTTGCTGCTTTCATTAATTTTATTAAAACAAAATGATACAAGTTTGGAAAAGCTGCATTTTAAACAAAGAACATAGTCTTTTATTGTTATCACTTTTAATTATTATTATTATTATTATTATTATTATTATTATTATTATTATAAAACAACTTAATTTGGCCAAATCATTTTATTTTTCAATCAATTTTTTAAACATAAATAGAAGATAATTATTAGTTTTGTTTGTATTTTGAAAGAATCACTGAGATGCGAGATAGTAGCTAAAACTGTTTATTCACAGTGAAATAACAAACCAGTCTTCTTTGTCAAACTCTACACGTAGTCTTAATTTTACTAAATAAAAAATAATTAAAGTGATTATATAAATAGCATAAAAGTTGAACATGTTAAATAGTATATCTTATAGGTTATTACTGATTGAAGTGTGTGTGTGTGGAGAGAGAGAGCAAAATAACTCCGAATTAGTTTCTGATCTTTGTCAATACGTAAATATCTAGTTTAATGAACTTATTACTATTTAGCAATATATATATAATCATACTGTCTGAAAAAAGGTAGAGAATTAAAATATAAAAGATACTTTAAAAGAAACAAAATTAACTATTTGCTGATTTAGGCTATTATATGCAGTTTGTGTTAAACAAAATTATGATGGAGAAATAGAAGGATAAATGAGAGAGAAGGCATAAAATTGACAAAGAGGCAACAAGAGTGACAGAAACCAACAAAAGAAAAATGTGAAGAAAAAAAGAACAAGAACCAAATGACACAGAGGAAAAAAAGAAATGATTAATTATATAAAAGTGAGAGAGAATATTGCTAAAAATGCTGTAATGAGAAGGATTCAGACAGAAGTAAATAAACATCAGAAGATGACACATTTCTTATCTGAAGAAATAATGACAACAATGCAAAACACCATCTCAAGAAACATTTCCTTTACTTATCACCAAGCCACAACAAAACCAGACAACAGTTCATTAGAAAACTTACTTTTTTATTTTTATATATTTTTTCCATTACCAAACCATTTACTGAGCTACCAGAAATACAGAATTTCTGTTTTTAAATAGCTTCTTTGAATTAGGTGTTGTGTATTTTAGTTTCTGTACACAAGAAGATATTTGTTTCCTGTTTATATTTATTATCAAGTCAAAAATACACATTTTAAGTAATGATTAAGCCTATATCCAAAAGTTCAGACAATACCTGGTCCCAGACTTGCTTACATGGTTTTGTGTCACCAGTTTGTGTTTAGATACTCAGAGAAAATAATAACAGAGAATCAGTAATGTATTATAACACAACATACATAAAAATTAATACAAATAAAATATTAAAAGATTCAATATAATCATAAAATAAAATGTATGTATAATGTGTGTGTGTGAAAGTTTGATAGACATACAATTAATTGACAATAGTATGAACAATTAATTAACAATAGTATGAATCTGTGTGTAAAGAAATGGCCACATTTAAATGTTATTTAAACTTTATCCTACTTGTGATAACCAATAATAGGTCAAACAAAAAAAAGTAATAATTTTGAAACAAAGAAATTTTATTAATTTGCTTATTTGTGTAAACACACATTATAATGCTAACAAGGGTGCTATGAAAATTACAGAGACCTATATTTTAAAAGTAATAATAGTGTAAAACAATGACCAGGTAACACGTAACTGTAATAATACTGATTTACACTAACAGGTAATATTATAAAAGAAATAAACTATAACAAATAACAACAGTGTTAACCATGACCAGGTAATATGCAACAACATGGAGTAAAGTGTAACTGATTAAAAGAACAAAAGACAGGTAACACTATTTTAAAACAGACTGGTTCTCTGTATAAATAAAAATACTGGCTTCCAGTAACACACATACAAACAAACAACCAGAACTTTCTATAAAACATGTAAGTTATAATGATAACATTATCCATTAAATTGTTTAACTTGAATCAGATAACTAATAAAGAGCCTGAGAGTAATATCTAAGTCTAAATAAAAACTTCATTTATACAAACAGTGTGTACTAATAAACAAAAAGTGTTAATCTGAATAAGATATCCTTGCTGCTCAGAAGTTTCAGTTTCCAAATCTTTTCAGGTGTCGTAATTCTGAATCTAGGATCCACAACCAGTATATAACTATTGTAACACAGTGACTGATGTTATACTGTAACATGTTACATAATGTTACTACCTGATGACAAGATTAAATTAGGTTTAATCTGACAGATGAGAGCAGATTTCACTAAGATCAGACTATGTAACAGTAATTATGTATTATCTGGGTGACTCAGATTAAGTGTGACTCCTTGACATAAGTATTCTCATCATGAAATCACATTTACTGGGATTATGATCATAATTATTATTATTATTATTTTATCTATGTGTTATTAAGCTCAATGCAACACAAAATAATTTGAATTACTTTTCTAAAGTTTACCGATGAACTTGATAATGCTTAAGATAAAATAGCATTTAATATAATTTTGTACATATATTTTACTTAATTCTTATTTTTCTTTTTTATATGTGTGTGTGCGTGTGGTTGAGAGAAATGGTGAATCTGTATTTATGTGCATATATTTAAATTCTGTGAAACTGGTCAGACATTGTTATGATTATTATTATTCACGTTAATTATAGCTTTTTTTTTAATTATCTGGGAATCATATGTTTGATGTAATAACAAATAAATGTATCCAGTACATAATTGTATCGTTTAAATAAATAGTTATACAAAAAATGCTGTGTGTCACAAACGTCAAAGAAATAGTGACATACAAAGATTATAAAATATCAGTTTATGACTAGTGAAATGTAATCAGTGACAAACAACAATGATAAATACGAGAATGTAAACAGACGTATGTTTACATGAACAGGACGCAATCCACACGACTTTATTAAAATGCAGGAGACCTCATGCTGGGCCTTTCACCATTTCGACAAACAATGGACCGAACGTTCAAACCGCTAAACAAAAAAACACAGGCACCTCTGAGTCTGCTCTTAAAACCGAGTATTCTCAAACACACAAACACTACATTATTAATATTCAAACAGAAATCGCTTTCACTCCGAAATAATGGGAGTGTTTCTATTGCTATAGGATAAATGTTTTAAATACAGTGTTGAAAAATAAAAGAGAAAGAAAAGGTGCATACCTTGAACAAACGCGAGCCACAGACAAACTATCCCAAAATGAAGGGCTTTTCTGCTCGCTTTTCTGGCGTTATCGTCGGCCATGATGTGATCTTATTACGATCCCCAGATCGTATTAGTCTTTAAGACTTCAGTTAATGACATAAGTGCACTTTGTAAAACGTATATCCAAGAACACAACACATCTAGTAAATATTCACTCCGCGAACACTCATAGCGCTTTTCAACTGTACGCCATGGCTTCTCTACTCGACACTGCAGGAGGCGGGTCAAACTCCATATTTGGAAGGTCACGTGTCATAGTTTAAGAGGTCACGACCTAATTGCTCGGTGATTTCTGTTCTTGAATTATACCGTTAGATGGCGTTAGCAACTTCAGATATTTTTTTAGTAACAATAGTGTTATTGGTGTTCTTTTTGTTTCTGCTGCTGGCAATATATTTATTTATTTTAAACAGTAAAAATAGAAAAGAAACAATAATGAATAATGAATATAAATTTTACAAGATCTTTATCAATTAAATTATTATTATTATTATTATTATTATTATTATTATTATTATTATTATTATTTACCAAAGAATAACCTAAATCTCCCATTAGACGTATTTCCATATACAGCCTCAGACACAGAAAAACAATGGGACGGGGTGAAGCAAAATGAGTTCAAGGGAGTGGTATACTCTATCACTTTTTGTTCACTTCTTATATTTCATTTTATTTTATTTTATTTACGTTTTTTTTTTTTTTTTTTTTTTTTTAAATGATACAAAGTGTAAATTTCCGCTACCAGCGAAATCTTAGAGAGTCAGGAAGTAATAATATTAATACAGGAAGCAACCACTACAATGATACAAAGATAGTGAAGACATCGACACAGTCTTATGTGACTTTTTCACATAAATATTATCAAATAAATAAATAAATAAAAATATATATAAAAAAAATTGTGTTATGTTGTAACGTGTATCATTTTAATAACTTATCAATATTTCCGACTTAAACCAATGTTAACTACGTCGCGATATATATATATATATATTAGACGTAGAATATTTGAAAAATTAATTCTGATAATGATTTCACTTAATATTCATGACATCGAGTCATTGAAATGTTCTTCTTCCTTTTTCTTTCTTTCTTTTTTTCTTTGCAGATAATAAGTTAGAGACACACAAAGACAGACAGAATTTGAAAGAGAGAGAGAGACAGAGAGATGCAAACACAAAATTTCATTGTTCTTTAATCACTGAACTATATACAAGTAATTACTAGTCACACAAATAAATGATACAGAAACACACAACATGACACAGAATCACAGAGAACAGAGACAGAAATATGATACAGAAACACACCTAACAGAGACAGAAG
>CM022677.1:28143047-28145547 GCA_012295275.1 Chrysomallon squamiferum
GAGAGAGAGAGAGAGAGAGAGAGAGAGAGAGAGAGAGAGAGAGAGAGAGAGAGAGAGAGAGAGAGAGAAACAAACAAATAAACAAACAATAATAACCACGAATATAAATACAAAATATTTATTAACCTCAAACTGATTTGTGAGAATAAATAAAACATTTTTATTTTATATTATTAACTTTACCACGTGCCTTTAAATCTAACTTAAATTAAATTACATCAAACTATATTCTCTAGCAATATAATAATGAATATTTGTTTTAAATGAAAAAATTAAAAAAATAATAAAATAAAAAAATAATAATTTTCTATATAGTGTATTGTGTGTGTTTGTGTGTGCGCGTTTTACAAAGTTAATAATCGTGAGTTGGTGTCTCGTACATATTGCCACGCTGTATTTTTGTGCGATCTTAATACAGAGAAAATCTAACTTTAAACTCATAACACGTGTTCTCCTAACTAATAATCATAATCATCATAATCGTAATTGTAATCATTCTAATAATAGAAAACATAATTGAAAAAAATAATTTTGTTTGTGTTTCATATTTATTTATAAAGTAAAATTTGTGTTAATGTTTAAAAACAAATTCTGTATATGTAATTTAGAATGTTGTCACGTGGTGTGCAAGTTACAAACGTAATCAAATCCCGTAAAAATTAGACAAACGTAAAAAATAAATAAACTTAAATCTACACAGACTGAATTTCACAGTGGTTTATTTACAATAAATTTAAATAAAAAGTAAAACCCTTACAGTTTTCGTTTTAGTGATAATCATTTTGGAAGTAAAAATATAAATGTATAATAATATAATACTAATATAAATATATTTTTTTATATATACAAAACGCCCAGTTAATTTGAAGCGATATATAAAAAAAAAATAAAAAAATAAAATAGTATAGTTATCGCTTTTAAATCATAATTTGAATATACTCAGTTCAGTATAAACTGTATTTAAATATAATGAAACTCGCTTAAACTAACAATCAACAAGAAAGAAAAAACATTTAATTCATTTTCAGATTTTGTTTTTCTTCCAATACGCCATTCCCTAAAAATTATTTATGCATTTGGTACAAAATAAACGAATGGTTTACATAATTATATTTATACAGATATTTACACAATAAAAGAGAAAAGTGTGACGTACATACAGTACACATGGTATAACAGTTATAGTTTAACTAAAGTGTACGTAGTCTGGTTGATACAAAACAGATATAAAAACTCTAGCGTGTACTCGTTATAGGCAAGACTTCATTTACTGAATAGCGGGAAGCGTTACGTACACCTAACACATCACTGTGCAAGATTAAACACACAAATGTCTGATTAGAACATATTCAAATAAAAATAAATAAAATAATTATTTGTAAGTAAAGCAACTTCCTCTCAGCAGCAGCCATATAATAATAATAATAATAATAATAATAATAATAATAATAATAATAATAATAATAATAATAATAATAATAAAAGTAAAGAAAATAGTAATAAATTTTTCTTTTGTAATATTTTGTAATATTTTACCCTGATTATAACATTCCTACCCTGATCATAAACTTTTCATGTCAGAAACTCTCTGAATGAAATGAGTGTTATTTTTAACACCTTTATTTATTTATTTATTTATTTATTTATTTCATTTTGTTTCATTTTATTTTATTTTATTTTATTTTTTTTAAATTATTTTTGATCAGTAGAAAATAATATAGTTGTCAGACAAATATTTTTATACAAATATTTTTATACATATATTTCTCTTTTTTATTATATAAAGTACTGACGTTAAAACTACATTTTTAATCAAGCTGTGTAAAAGATAATATTTTCATTTCTGCCAATTAATTTCTGAAAAGCCCGGCATGTTTTTGTTTCAAAAATAAATAATCTATATAAGCAAACATTAGAACAAAAAGAAAAAAAAATCTATAATTATAAACATGAGAAAATATAGTAACCATGGTTACTATCACAAATTATTCATCTTTAGGACACTTTAGTTTCAATCTGAATTGATTTTCATTAAAACTAGAAGAAAAAGAAAAAATTAGTTCATAAAACACCTCGTTAGATGACGTCAGTGCCATAGTAATTATCGTCACAGCTTATTATTATACTCGTCACAGCGCTAATAGATGCATTAACATCGTACGTCATAATTAGTGCGTTAATTAATACTGTTAGACATTGTTAGACGTTCTGAAACATTAGACTTGTCAGACTGGGCAGTAAGGCAAATTTGGTACAAACGTCATATCGTAGACATTTCTGTATAACAACTTAAACTGTACAAGTTTTTATCTACAAAACATTACGCACCTGAAAAGTAAATAAATAAATAAATAAATAAATAAAATAAAAAATAATAATCATCATGAAATAATGATGATTGTCTCCCATAACCTAATCCACATTTAGGATATAATTGTTTTATTTTCTGTATTCTGATGTCTCAAGAAAATAATTATCTCAGCTAAATTTACAAATCTCA
>CM022677.1:28150547-28160547 GCA_012295275.1 Chrysomallon squamiferum
GAAATAAATAAATAAAATCAGTTTTGAAAGAACGTACACAGAATCACATACGAACACACACAAAGCGAAACATACCACTGAACAAACTCGTACAGAAGAAAATAGCAATAATAGAAAAACAAACAATCCCAGTGACGACATTAATACGTATCCGACACTCGACTTAATGTGAAAAGTGTTTTGTGCAGGGAATGAACTAAACTGACTGAAAGACAAACAGCATCTCCCAGCGGCTGTCTACAGACACAGCGCAGATACGTGAAAAATCCATTAGCTGTGTGTTTGTTAACGATTCTTGTTATGTACATCTGAATACAACACTAAGTTCTTTTCAAAGTTTAGATCACTGAATACAACACTAAGTTGTTTTCAAAGTCTAGATCACTGAATACAACTCTAAGTTGTTTTCAAAGTCTAGATCTCTTAATACAACACTAAGTTGTTTTCAAAGTTTAGATCACTGAATACAACACTAAGTTGTTTTCAAAGTCTAGATCACTGAATACAACTCTAAGTTGTTTTCAAAGTCTAGATCTCTTAATACAACACTAAGTTGTTTTCAAAGTTTAGATCACTGAATACAACACTAAGTTGTTTTCAAAGTCTAGATCACTGAATACAACTCTAAGTTGTTTTCAAAGTCTAGATCTCTTAATACAACACTAAGTTGTTTTCAAAGATCACTGAATACAACACTAAGTTGTTTTCAAAGTTTAGATCACTGAATACAACACTAAGTTGTTTTCAAAGATCACTGAATACAACACTAAGTTGTTTTCAAAGTTTAGATCTCTGAATACAACACTAAGTTGTTTTCAAAGATCACTGAATACAACACTAAGTTGTTTTCAAAGTTTAGATCACTGAATACAACACTAAGTTGTTTTCAAAGTTTAGATCACTTAATACAACACTAAGTTGTTTTCAAAGTTTAGATCTCGTCATTAAAATCAGCCACTCGTTATAATTATTAAGATAAAACACAGAACTTCACATAACTGCAAGATCTGCTACGCTAGACTGAAATGGTTAAAATCACTTAATATAAATATAATATCATGAAAAAATGTAGATTCTTTATTAAAATCAATCTACGTAAAAGTATTATTTATGAAATGTTATTACCAATCATAGCTTTTCAATTTCGTATAAGACTGAAGATTTTGTGCTATCGATTGAATTGCTAGATTTTATTAAAATCGGTCTCTATAATTATAATGTTGTATTGTTATCAAAGTCTACATAAATAAAACATCGTTGGATTTCTTTAGATGATCTTTGCTATGACTGAACTTATAGACCCGTTATTTTTGCCAAATGTACACGACATAATATAGATAATTGAAATTCATATGATTTTGGAGACCCAACTGTTTAGACTGAGTCTCTTATCAAAGTGTACATGACAGGTCGCTGTTTCTTACAGTGTTAAATACTCCAGACTGAACTGGTTTTAGCCGTTGTTAAAATGGAACCAAGCATGCAAGTCTATACCCATCCATCATATCATATTCTGTACTGGAAAAATAACGATTATTCTGTATTGCATGTCTGGATATGTAAGCTCTTTTTTTTCTGTAAATTGAACAAGCTATACATTATTAAAATCAGTCTAATACGTTTTTCATCCACTATATTGTAATGCTGTAATATCATTCCACCATGAATTAGAATAAGATATAACCGCTAGCTGCTTTATTAAGCTTCCTGAATAATTAAAAACACATTAAGTTTTATGTCGCCATATTCTGAAAGGCAATAAACTCTCTCTCTCTCTCTCTCTCTCTCTCTCTCTCTCTCTCTCTCTCTCTCTCTCTCTCTCTCTCTCTCTCTCTCTCTCTCTCTCTCTCTCTCTCTCTCTCTCTCTCTCTCTCTCTCTCTCTCTCTCTCTCTCTCTCTCTCTCTCTCTGTAAGTGTATAAGGAAGAAAACGTTTCAATGATAAAACGTTACAGTGATTCAGCTAAATTTTAAAAGAACGCTGAAGGAATATTCAGTAATGAAGGATGTGATTTTTATGAATGTTTGGGTGTGTTCGTGTGTGTGTTTGTGTGTGTGTTTATGTGTGTGTTTGTGTGTGTTTGTGTGTGTGTTTGTGTGTATTTTCTCTTTTTTTTTTCAGGTTGTTGTAATTTTTACGGGTGAAAATCCTGATTACTTGACGAGGTAATTTTCTGGATAAGAACAAGTTGATGTACGCAGTGCATGGAAGTATTAGAAGTCTTGATGAAAAGTTTTAATCAGAATTAAACAGTAAACACTTTTCCCGAAGACGTAAAACTCTGTTTGTGCTTTGTAATTAGTATGAAAGATTACGTAAAATGTAGATAATAAAAATATCCTGTTAGAAAGAAATATTTTAAAATAATAATAGAAGAAGAAAAAAGAACAGTGCTACTGCTGCTACTAAAAACAGGTATGGAAAAAGAAGAAAAACAAAAACAGAAAATATGCCACTGACGTCAACAGCAATAATATTAATAACACTACTACTATTACTATCACTACAGCTACTACAAAAACTACTACTACCACCACTACAACCACTGTTGTCAGTACTACCAATACTACAGCTACTACAAAAACTACTACTACCACTACTACCACTACAACCACTGTTGTCAGTACTACTATTACTACAGCTACTACAAAAACTACTACTACCACTACAACCACTGTTGTCAGTACTACCAATACTATTGTAGCTACTATCGCTATTATTACTAAAAATAATGACAGAATATAATAATAATGACGTCATTGGCAACTAACAGTAATTATAATAATGATTACGTTAACGCTCATAATAATAATAATAATAGGATAATGAAAACAACACAAAAATATAACAACTACAGGATCAGGTAGAAGAACAAAATAATAATAATGACGACGAAGCTAAAATAACTACCACCGTTGATACTTTTACTGCTACTACTGCAGTTTTTGCTGCTACTACTACTTCAAATGCTACTGCTACTACTACTGTTACTACTACTAATATTACTAATAATTAAAAACAACGCTATTGTTATTACTACTAAAACTTATATTAATACAACTATCACTTCCATTCTTATTACTATTACAAATTCTAAAACAAGTACCACAAACACCATTAAGTTTAATATTAACTAAAAAAAACAACAACAACTACAACAACAGCAATGACAATGAGAAGAAAACTTACAGCTGCCACGAGTACGTCTCCCTGGGTCGGGTGTACCTGACAATGATGGGCGCGGCCACCCCGTACAGAAAGGCTCCACTGAGAGTCCCCAGCAGCGTGAAAACTGAAAAACAACAAAAACTTTTAACAACTTACAACACACACACAGACACACATATACACGCACATACACACATACACAGACACACATATACACACATACACAGACACACATATACACACATACACAGACACATACACAGATACACACACATATACATACATACAACACACACACAGACACACTCACACACTCATACATATACATACACATACACACAGACATACACAGACACACACACAGACGCAATCACACATACACACATACATATACACACACACAGACACACACACACATATATATTATAATGGTAAGAGAGTAATCTATTGTTGACGCATTAATTGTTGTATCGTCATTTATTAATAATATGTTAATGACAATTTGTTTAACGACAACTCATTTGTATTAATGATTAGGAAAAAACAAAAACAAAAGCAGCTAATATGAAAAAATAATATCTTGTGTGGAATTAAATTCTGCGTCTCTTTCTCTCTTTTACTGTCTCTGTCAGTCTTTCACTGTCTCTGTCTGTCTTTTACTGTCTCTGTCTGTCTCTCACTCTGTCTCTGTCAGTCTTTTACTGTCTCTGTCTGTCTTTCACTGTCTCTGTCTGTCTTTTACTGTCTCTGTCAGTCTTTCACTGTCTCTGTCAGTCTTTTACTGTCTCTGTCTGTCTTTAACTGTCTCTGTCTGTCTTTTACTGTCTCTGTCAGTCTTTCACTGTCTCTGTCTGTCTTTCACTGTCTCTGTCTCTCTTTTACTGTCTCTGTCTGTCTTTCACTGTCTCTGTCTGTCTTTTACTGTCTCTGTCTGTCTGTCTCTCACTCTGTCTCTGTCTGTCTTTTACTGTCTCTGTCTGTCTTTCACTGTCTCTGTCTGTCTTTTACTGTCTCTGTCTGTCTTTCACTGTCTCTGTCTGTCTTTTACTGTCTCTGTCTGTCTTTCACTGTCTCTGTCTGTCTTTTACTGTCTCTGTCTGTCTTTTACAGTCTTTGACTGTCTCTTTCTCTCTTTTACTGTCTCTGTCTGTCTTTTACTGTCTCTGTCTGTCTTTTACTGTCTCTGTCTGTCTTTTACTGTCTCTGTCTGTCTTTTACTTCTCTGTCTCTCTTTTACTGTCTCTGTCTCTCTTTTACTGTCTCTGTCTGTCTTTTACAGTCTCTGTCTGTCTTTTACTGTCTCTTTCTCTTTTTCTGTCTCTGTCTGTCTTTCACTCTGTCCATATGTGTCGCTTCTGTATAATCTGTCTGTCTGTTCTGTCTGTCTGTCTTTCAGTCTACGGGTATGTGAGTGTATGTGTGTGTTTGTGTGTCTCTCTGTCTGTTCTGTCTATCTGTCTTTCAGTCTACGGGTATGTGAGTGTATGTGTGTGTTTGTGTCTCTCTGCCTGTTCTGTCTGTCTGTCTTTCAGTCTACGGGTATGTGAGTGTATGTGTATGTGTGTGTGTCTCTCTGTCTGTTCTGTCTATCTGTATTTCAGTCTACGGGTATGTGTGTGTATGTGTGTGTGTGTATGTGTGTGTGTGTGTCTGCATGTTTGTATGAGTGTTTTCTAGCTATAAGCTCTATAATTATGTTATACGATATCCTCTCTAGAAAGGTATGTCAGTCATTTATATCAAGTACATAATTGTACTAATCTATTAAAACTCATTACATTTTAAGTGTCTGCAGAACTCTGAAGTGTGTGTAATTAAAGCTGAAACGAGTAATTAAAGCAGTGTGTGTAATTAAAGCTGAAACGAGTAATTAAAGATGAAACAGTTAGCTCTGATGAAAAACACAGATTTCGATCAAGTGTGAATCTTTGTTAACTTCGACTTCTGCGACGTGCAAATAACCCATTAGAGCATCGTGTAAATATGTCGTGTTATCATCAACATCGTCAACAACAACTACCTTATCTTTATATAAACTCGTATTGTTTGGTTAACATCCGACATGCATCACCGTTTTTCTTTACAGCTACGTCAACGACGGGACAATGCTTTTCAAATATACGAAAACCAGCGACATGATGTCTTCATGATCACGTGACAGTTTTGAGAAAACTCGTGGGTCATTGAACCCAGCACAAAGTTTAGAAAGAAGAGAACTTTCAGATACAGTTTGAGACTAATAATTAAACAGAAAAATAAGAAAAGAAAATTGGGCGGATAAATGAAAAGACCTAGATAAAAAAAAAAAATGACAGATTAAAAGATCTACTTAAAACATGTTGACAAATAAAAATAATTAGAATATAAATTGTTATGAACAGGTGTGTTCGTTACGAGTTGAGTTTTAGAGGAGTTTTAGCGTAGTAAGTGGGATTTCTAGTTTAACTTTACCAGGAATCTGCTAATTTACGTTATTGTTGTTGTTATTATTATTATTATTATTATTATTATTATTATTATTATTATTGTTGTTATTATTATTATTATTATTATTATTATTATTATTATTATTGTTATTGTTATTGTTGTTGTTATTATTATTATTATTATTATTATTATTATTATTGTTATTATTATTGTTATTGTTATTGTTGTTGTTATTATTATTATTTGAAACCTTTCCTGCCTATGCCCTGTGGTTTAATATGATCAACATTTTAAAACAGTTTAAAGTTTTTCTTTCTAATTTTCAGTCTTCATACTAACTTAAGTCACTCGTTATTATTTTGATAACCCACATAGGTCTAACCTTACTGTTTCTTCATAACCGTACTTCATAACCGTACTTCATAACCGTACATCATAACCGTACTTCACAAATATTTATACTAACATACACTCATTACTCTACGGATATTAATTCTTAACACAGCTTTATGTATAAAATGTAATATGAAGGGTTTTTCTTTCATAATCTTATTTCACAAATCTTTACTAATATTAATTCTCCAAGCTTTCTCTAAAAACACTTTTGTCCATGACATTTTCACGTCGTTGTCGCTGTTGTCAACATCGTATTGAAAGACAAGTTAAGACTGTTTCTATAACCACTGTCACTGCTTTTGTCCACGAAGAGTGCAAACCCATTGACAGAGTTTTCTAACCTCACCAAATTATAAACCAATAAAAGATGTTTACGTGAAAAGGATAACTGGAGACATCTAGTGAATATATTTTCTGTGTGAGTGAATTTTTATTTATTCGAACATGCACATGATTTATATTGTGTTTATTCTTGTAGATAAATAATTGGGTTTAGAGACAGTCTGACAGATAGAACGTTACATCGCCAGACAGTCTGACTAAATGATTTATAGATATAGCCATACTTACAGTTAGATCAGGTTTGTGAAATATATATATATATATATGGATAGATAGAAAGATATATATATATATATATATATATATTCAGAGAGAGAGAGATACATTTACAGACAGATAGGTAGACAGACAGGTAGGTATAGACAGATAGACAGACAGATACATAGATAGATAGATAGATAGATAGATAGATGGATAGACAGACAGAGAGGCAGACATACATACAGGTAGGTAAACATATAAATAGACAAATAAATATATAAAACTCGACCATATTAAAATTCTTAAATGTCTCTCAAATTTACTGTCATGTTTCTTCATACGAAACAAACATTGATCCTAATACAATAATAAACTCAAAATAAATTAACGTTTGAGCTGAAGACTTGGATAAAGTGTTCAGTACGTTTCCTTGCTGTGTAACATGATTTCAGAATTACACGCGTGAATTTCGTTATTCGTTCTGAAAGTTTCGTTCTACTCTTTATGAAACAATGGATTATTTCTGCGGAGTCATTCTCATTACTAAACCAGGGTGGGGTTCACATAAATGAAAAAGGTGTGTGAAACACGTGCACAGAGCACTGAGTGTGGGTGCCGTCAACATCTGAGTGTGTACTTGTTAACCTAGTGGATGACGTTGCTGAAAACTGCAGCATTCTTGAAATTCTCTGAAAGTTTGTTATAAGTGTGTCCTCGGTCAGTTTATTATCATTATCATTATTATTATTATTATTATTATCATTATTATCATTATTATTATTATCATTATTATTATTATTATTATTATTATTATTATTATTATTATTATTATTATATTATTATTATCATCATTATTATTATTATTATTATTATCATTATTATTATTATCATTATTATTATTATTATTATTATTATTATTATTATTATTATTATTATCATTATTATTATTATATTATTATTATTATTATTATTATTATCATTATTATTATTATCATTATCATTATTATTATTATTATTATTATTATTATTTATTATTATTATTATTATTATTATTATTATTATTATTATTATTATTATTATTATTATTATTATTATTATTATTATTATTAGTAGTAGTAGTAGTAGTAGTAGTAGTAGTAGTAGTAGTAGTAGTATGTGTACTTACTAGCATTGGGTGCCCAAGCACCAACTTGTGCCAGAACCATTCCTGGACACTGAAAAAAACACGAAAGAAAAAAGAGTTAAAAACAAAGAATGAGTGACTGACACAGAGAGAGAGAGAGAGAGAGAGAGAGAGAGAGAGAGAGAGAGAGAGAGAGAGAGAGAGAGAGAGAGAGAGAGAGAGAGAGAGAGAGAGAGAGAGAGAGAGACAGAGAGACACAGAGAGAGACGGAGAGACAGTCAGAGACAGAGAGAGACAGACAGAGACAGAGAGAGACAGAGAGAGACTTGGAGAGAGAGACAGAGAGAGACTTAGAGAGAGAGAGAGAGAGAGAGAGAGAGAGAGAGAGAGACAGAGAGAGACTTGAGAGAGAGACAGAGAGAGACTTAGAGAGAGAGAGAGCAATCAATAACAAATGGTTTATTCAGAATGAGTTATTAGTATGTGCTCTCTCAGCCTGTTTTCATTTTATTATTCACACATCAATGCATCTGTGACTACAATAATCCATTCTGTGACTATAATAATCCATACTGCTTTATAGATTTTTACACCACCCTGCCTTTATGGATATAATGCAACAGTTTTATTAATGGTGCGTTTGATTATTTTACGAACGTGTGTCTAGAATCGCGTGTTTGTTTGTTGTTTTAAAGCCCGACACTTTGTTTTAAAGCTCACTTCTTTACTGCATGAATTTAACTGTTTTATACTGTTTGTTAATGTATCTATGTGTTTGTATGTGTATGTGTGTGTATGTGTGTGTTTGTGTGTGTTTGTGTATGTGTGTATGTGTGTATGTGTGTGTGTTTGTGTGTGTATACATAAAGACACATATCCGCATGTGCATTTTAATCAGTGGGTATATTTGTGTGTGTATCTGTGTACATTCCTCTATATTTATATGTGTGTGTGTGTATCTGTGTACATTCCTGTATATTTATATGTGTGTGTGTGTATCTGTGTACGTTCCTGTATATTTATGTGTGTGTATCTGTGTACGTTCCTGTATATTTATATGTGTGTGTGTGTGTGTATCTGTGTACGTTCCTGTATATTTATATGTGTGTGTATCTGTGTACGTTCCTGTATATTTATATATGTGTGTGTGTGTGTATCTGTGTACGTTCCTGTATATTTATATGTGTGTGTGTGTATCTGTGTACATTCCTGTATATTTATATGTGTGTGTGTGTGTGTATCTGTGTACGTTCCTGTATATTTATATGTGTGTGTGTGTATCTGTGTACGTTCCTGTATATTTATATGTGTGTGTGTGTGTATCTGTGTGTGTGTTCCTGTATATTTATATGTGTGTGTATCTGTGTACGTTCCTGTATATTTATATGTGTGTGTGTGTATCTGTGTACGTTCCTGTATATTTATATGTGTGTGTATCTGTGTACATTCCTGTATATTTATATGTGTGTGTGTGTGTGTGTATCTGTGTTAATTCCTGTATATTTATATGTATGTGTGTGCATCTATCTGTGCAAACTGATACGTATAATTATGTCTGTGCATGTATTTGTACTTGTGAGTGTAAATCTGAGTGGATGTTTTCTAAAAACGAAACTGTTCACTTTTCTAAATGAAAAGTACCTCAACAACGTATCGATTATAGAAGACAAGTCTTTGATGTCGCCAGCAGCTAAACACTGTGACTTGCATTGTGCGCACACTCACTCAAAGCTGTACTAAGCAAACACTAACACAAAACCACTTACTTAGGTAACATAATTTATTTAATTACGCGGAACCCCGCTGTAACTAATAGCTTTTGTCAACCCTTATCTTCCTTAGGCACCCTACTTTTGTGAAATCATCGAACCGCCCTTGAGTTATGTTACCTAATTACAACAGTTTTAGTTTTGTGTTGATTTTCTAGCAGAACACGTTTTATTTACTTACAACTTTATTAGTTTTTACAGGAGAAACGTACATAATTCGTAAACACATTAAATATACATACAAACAACACACACAAGTACACAAACACACACACGCACACACGCACACATGAACAGCCGTCATCATTACTTCTCTGTCACATTCAATCTGCTTGTTGCTAACAACGCCAGTGTTTTATGTACTACCGCAGTTTAATACACAGTAAGCAATATCATACTTCTTAATACAGCTATATGTATGTGTACTGATGTATAAAACATTCCGTACTCAGTCTGCTGATATTTTAATATAGCAGCCAAGACATAGATAACAAAGAAGATAACATGAAAACTGATATCAATGTTAGCAACTAAATAAATAAACAAAGTTAAAAGTAATTACAGAAAACAAAAC
>CM022677.1:28165547-28178047 GCA_012295275.1 Chrysomallon squamiferum
TATGTGAGTTTATTGAGTACTGTATAAAGAAAACGAAGTCAGTGAGAGCTAATTTCAGTATTAAACACAGGTTATCAATATCAGACTATCTGCGTATATAAACACTGTATCGTGTGTTAGTAATAAAGTAATACATGGATAAGAGTGGGGAAAACGTATAAAGAAAGGCTAGAGACACAGAAGAGAGAGAGAGAGAGAGAGAGAGAGAGAGAGAGAGAGAGAGAGAGAGAGAGAGAGAGAGAGAGAGAGAGAGAGAGAGAGAGAGAGAGAGAGATGGCTATAAGGTCATTAATGAAAAGCTGTGACTAAACCTGTGTGTATGTCTGTGTGTATGTATGTGTGTCTGTCTCTATTTCTGTTGTTGTTTCTCTTCTTACTTGTCTATGCTCGACAGCGAAATTAAATTCTGAATAAATTTAACTTAGGAAAGAAAAACAAATCTTTCTTTTTTTTTGTTATTTATTTTTCTGAATAAATTTAACTTAGGAAAGAAAAAAAATATATTTTTTTTTGTTTTTTTTTCTGAATAAATTTAACTTAGGAAAGAAAAAAAATATTTTTTTTGTTATTTATTTTTCTGAATAAATTTAACTAAGGAAAGAAAAAAAATCTTTCTTTTTTTTATGTTATTTTTTGTTACTTACCAACATATACCATTGTGAATGCCTCAAGCACATTTCTGTTTTATTTTCGAATCAGGTAATTTTACATTTCTAATTTATCACTTTATTTTTATTTTTTTTTCATTTATTTTTTATGTAAAGTATTATATAAAATGAAAACTGTCAGCAGCTACCTCGTCACGGTGGTGAGCAGCGACTACGTGCCGAGAGACACACACGACGACATCGCTGGGTGATGCGAGAAAAAATCTTACTTTTGTAATTAATGTAGGTCATGTTTCTTTACACGTTTTAAGCAACTGTTTTAACAGAAGTCAGTGACTCTAGTAACGTACCAAGCCAAATCTCGATAATTAGTGCAAAAGTTTTTAATTAATGTAGGGTTTTTTTTTAACAAAAACAAAAAAGAAAAAAAAATATGAAAGAAAAGAAAAGACGCATGAAAGCAAATATCAATAATGATTCTGTAAATTATGTAGGTTATGATTTTTTTTTAAATATTAAACACATGTTGAAGAATCAGGAAACGCTTAAAGGAAAATATCGATAATGAAAGCAAATTTGTTGCATATAAACGCAAATTTTATGACATTATAATGAGAACTTTTATATGATAATAGTGGCAAGTATTGTTAAGTTCGTATCATGTTCAGACATCAATCGTAAATTAAAGTATTAGTGCAATAATCTTACCTGTGACGTAAATTCTACACGTATAATGCAAACATTTAACCAGGTCGCAACGTAATAAGGCATATGTAACTGGTAACTTCATAACACATAAACCAGTATTATTAACTATGACGTTAATTCATTAGATATAATGCAAATATCGTAACCATGACGTAAATTAATCACATGTAAAGACATATATCGTTAATTCATAAACTACTAAAGAAAGTATCATAAGTTTGACATAAATTCGCGAAACAATGAGGCATTTCTGTCGTAATTTCGTAACATATTAAGATATATATCGTTAATCAATGACATATTAAGGCACTATTGTTTACTATGAAGTACACTCGTAATGTATTATGTTACGTAATATTAATAATGTTTAAGATGAATATCGTCACTATGACGTTATTTCATGACGTATTAAAGCGGGTTCGTACGTTTCGACGTCAATTCGTAATTAATAATGCAAACGTAAACTAATAACCTGTAAGATAAATACAGTTGTGACGTAAACTCATATTAAAGGAAAATATACTAGACATTTCATAACTTCATATTATCGTAACTACGACTCACATTCATGACGTTTTTAAGCAGGTATCGTAAGTTTTGACGTAAATTCGTAACGTGTTACGGCAAATGGAACTTTCGTAATATAGTAACACATTTCAAGAAGCCTCGTTTCTGAGGCAAGTTCAAATGCAATGTCTGAGATGTTCGTAGACTTCTGTTTTTATACAGTGTTGTATTTGGTGGAATAAATTGTAAGTTTAATGTCACAGGCTTAATATTAAATGCTCTTACCGATCCCGAGATGGTCATTCCTACTCCTAGAAGGAATGGTCCAAGCACGCTTGTAAGAATCCCTTTGTCACTAAAGACCACAACAAAATTCTCTACAACATTGTGAAACTTAGCCTTCGTGTGAGGAATAACAGACATCAGCGCTAAACACAACTGTCCTGAAATAATAATAATAATGACAATAATAATAATAATAATAATAATAATAATAATAATAATAATCATAGAAATAATAATAATAATAGAAATAATAATAGAAATAATAATAATAATAATAAAAATAATAATAGTAATAATATAATAATAATAATAATAGTTATAACAACAACAATAACAATAATAATAATAATTATGTTGATAATGATGATAATGATAATACTGATGATGATAAATATAATAAAAATTATTATCATAATCATCATCATCTTATTATTATTATTATCATAGTAATAATAATAATAAAAATAACAACAACAATGTGTGTGTGCGCGTGTGTGTGTGTGGGGTGGTGGTGGGGGGTGTTCACGTACCTGCTGCAGCGGCTGCTAAAAACATCTTCAACATGATCCATCTTTCAAACACCATCTGAAGTCTGATAGACTTAGGCTCAAACACTGAAACAAACAAACAAACAAACCATCTGAAGTCTGATAGACTTAGGCTCAAACACTGAAACAAACAAACAAACAAACAAATAACAATGATAATAACGACAACTGCAATAATAATAATAAGTAGAAAAGAAACATTGTAAGAACACATTGAGATGTAAACAAATAAATAAATATTAACTAATAGCGAAGGAACTTGTATTTGCAGTGTAACGAATCATGGAAGAAGAGAGAAATGTTTCAGTGGTCGCTGGGTGGGATCGATCCAGCGACTACAGAATCGTTTCTAGCTACCTGAGAAGAATGTGTTCGAATCGAAGAAACAAATGAGGCCAATATAATTAAAATTAAAAATAGGAACTGAACAAGACATATAATTCCCTGTTACTTCAGAATGAGAGAACTTATAGCAGTAACTAACTAAATTACGCACACGTTTTATTTGTTTATTTATTTATTTATTTATTTATTTATTTTTATTTATTTATTTTTATTTTTTAAACGTTGAAACTAGATATAAAACAGTTTAATATTTACGTGTTTATTTGTGTTTATAATTTATTTATTGATGCTAATATAATTATGGTGGATCCGTATTTCAAAATAATTAAATAAATAAATAAATAAATAAACTGAATATGTTAAAAAAAAAAAATAATAAAACTTTGAAATAATTCGACAGATAATTTATAATTTATAAATACAGAAAACTAGAAGAAAGAAAAAAGAAAAAACAAAAAACACAAAAGACATTTATAAGAGCCCAAGGCGTAAACATAAAAATAAAAATAAAAATAAAAATAAAAATAAAAATAAAAATAAAAATAAAAATTAAAATAAAAATTAAAATTAAAATAAAAAAAATAAAAATAAAAATAAAAATAAAAATAAAAATGAAAATTAAAATAAACATAAAAATAAACATAAAAATTAAAATTAAAATAATAAAACTTCAATAAAAAATAAAATTATTTGTATATTCGTTTAAGGACTATCTATTTCAAAGTAATTTTTTCTTTTAGAAATGAAATGTTGTTTAAATTATTAACTTTTGAAAATCATACACAAATAAATTCTGTTGTTAACTACTGAAAATACTTCACCAAATTATAAAACTTTTTATAATAATGGGCTGTGTGAAAAAATAATAAAATAAAAAATAAATCCTTATCTACCTCTTTATCAAATAATAAAATAAACATTATTATTATTATCATTATTATTATTATTATTATTATTGCTATTGTTATTGCTATTATTATTTCTATTATTATTATTATTATTATTATTATTATTATTATTATTATTATTATTATTATTATTATATTGTCTTTATTATTATTATTATTATTGTTTTTGCTATTCTTCTTCTTCTTCTTCTTCTTCTTATTATTATTATTATTGTTGTTGTTGTTATTATACTGCGGGTTATATCTGTAATTAATTAGTGTTCAAGGTATTTCTCGCAGTGTAATGTGAAGGTAATGTAAAGGTAATGTAAAGGTAATGTGAAGGTGGATAAAAGTCTCCTAGGAGAGTTTTCTTTGATTGATTTACACGACTTGACGACGAGTTCCACGCGAGTGTTTGTGTTGTTATTTCTAGACTCGTCTTATCAGGGCCAACGCAGGTGCTAAAGTACCCAGATATAATAATGTATATGTTTGTAAGAGTGCGAGTGTGTGTGTGCGTGTGTGCGTGCCGCTGTGTGCGGGTTTGTAAATACTTTGTCTCTTTCAGCGCGGGGTTTCTTTCTTTCTTTATGAGACAGCCGGAGATATACAAATACATTAAAAAAATGAAACTATAGGTTTTATATTGCTATTATTTTTTATTCGCAGTTATATAATATTTTTTTTTTTAAATGCATTTGATATGGTATAATAAATAACATCTGTTTTGGAATGTTTAGTGAGAGTAATCCTATATGATCGCAGCTTATGCTGTTTAAGCGATTAACAGAACAATGCGGCCTTCCAGAAACCCGATACGTGTTATAAATATTAACAGAATAATGATAACAGCCGTGCAGCGTAAAGAGAAAAAAAAAGTCTCTGTCTAGGAATTTTTGTCGAGTCATGGTTAGGTTGACAAATCTTCATTTAATCAATAGAAGTGATCGCACTTGTCAGCGGCAGAGGGCGCGGTGGCAACACTAACAGTGCAGCAAACTCTGAAGTCAACGCCCTTTTTTAATAAATTATTCATAGGTGTTAATTTCCTGTCAGAATTCATTAAAAGAAAAAGAGAAGAAAAAATGACTCTCTCTCTCTCTCTCTCTCTCTCTCTCTCTCTCTCTCTCTCTCTCTCTCTCTCTCTCTCTCTCTCTCTCTCTCTCTCTCTCTCTCTCTCTCTCTCTCTCTCTCTCTCTCTCTCCCTTCATTTATATATATATATATATATATACCTACTAATTACTAGTTGTTTGACGGCTTCAAGAAAAAGAAAAAAGGAAAAGATACTTCAAATTTGACAGAATTAAGTAGAATGCATGAAATGAAATTCTGTTTTCTTTCACCTATAAAAATGTCTTCTCTTGTCATAAAAATATCTTTACCTGCCCGAGCCACACTGAATTCATGTGTTCGAGTCGATCGATTCGTTATTTCTTAGCGTCCAGTGAGATAGTCTTTATCGATTCCTACCTTGTTACCCAGGGGTGAAAACGAGGTTTAGTAATTACAGCGAAGTAGATCTCAGTATAAACTCTGAGATCTCCAGGTCAGTACTCTTATAATTAAAGATTTTACAGTTTACATAATTACATAGAAAAATAAAATGTTAATTTACATATGTAAATATGGTATATTTGCACTCTAATTTTTTTAAACTTGACCCATTAGTGGAAGAAAAATAAAATGTTAATTTACATATGTAAATATGGTGTATTTGCACTCTAATTTTTAAACTTGACCAGAAGAACACACATTAGTGGTTTATAATTAAAGATTTTACAGTTTACATAATTACATGCAGTTGATGATCGAATGTCGATTGTGTGCACGTGTACAGTGCTTGCTCTAATAAAACATGCAGCACACAAGATGCAGGCAGCCTTTTTCTGTGAAATATTTGACAAAAAACCCTTCGTGCTTAAGATTCATTGTGAAGTGTCATTAAAGAAATACATCTCTCTCTCTCTCTCTCTCTCTCTCTCTCTCTCTCTCTCTCTCTCTCTCTCTCTCTCTCTCTCTCTCTCTCTCTCTCTCTCTCTCTGTCTCTGTCTCTCTGTCTCTCTCTCTCTCTCTCTCTCTCTCTCTGTCTCTCTCTCTGTCTCTCTCTCTGTCTCTGTCTCTCTCTCTCTCTCTCTGTCTCTGTCTCTCTCTCTCTCTCTGTCTCTGTCTCTCTGTCTCTCTCGCTCTGTCTCTCTCTCTCTCTCTCTGTCTCTGTCTCTGTCTCTCTCTCTCTCTCTCTCTCTGTCTCTGTCTCTCTCTCTGTCTCTGTTTCGGTTTCTCCCTCTGAACCTCTCGCTCTCTAAACAATACTTAATTTAACAACATAATTAGTAAACTTAAGAAAGTGTTGATCCGCGTATTAATAAGGAGATTTCTGATTAAACTTTACTTTTGTTGTAAATCTTGATTAAGTTACTGATTCTTAATGGCTAGCGTTAAATTGTCGAAAAAAAAGAAGATAAAAATAAATGTATACGTAATTTTTTATTTCACCTTCGTTATCGAGATTACCTCTAGATCAAATTACTTCATATTTTTTAAAACAATAAATTTTAAAGCGTATCACCTAAGTTAGCTAGACAAAGTCTGGATCATAGGTCTTTACATTGTTAAAACAATAAACAGGATTACATGTTATTTACCTTGACCTCATCACAACATTTCTCAAATAATATGTGATTACATTTGTATCAAAATATTCCTTTATTTTTTATGTTACTTTTCTTTACCTGCTTGAAATATGTACTAGGTAATATAGTTATTTCTTTTTCTTTTTATTAATTCTATAATAATAATAATAATAATAATAATAATAATAATAATAATAATAATAATAATAGTAATAATAGTAATAATAATAATAATAGTAATAATAATAATAATAATGATGATGATAATAATAATAATAATAATAATAGTAATAATGATAATAATAATGAAAATAATAATAATAACAATATGTTAGTGTTTTCAGTTATTATTTTTGTAGTAGCTATGGTTTTTGTTGTTATGGTTGTTTTTGTAGTTGTTCATATTGTTGTTACTATCGTTGTTATTATTGTTCTTATTATTTATTATTACGATTATTGTTGTTGTCGTCGTTGTAGCTAATTATGGGTAACTAAGTCTCATTAAAATAAAAATTTGTTTTACGTTTAACTGGAAAAAATGGCCGTTCATTCTATTACTGAGTTTGAAGTAAAGACCTTTTTTTTTTTTAAAATTAAAAACACACTCACATAGACTTTGGTTAAAAATCTACAGTCGTAAATTATTTTAACAAAGCAAGTAACGGTGTTCAGAAAAAATATTAGTTTTTACATATAAATAAGGCAGGGTTTTAATGTTTTATTTTATTGTTATTCTTTTGTTGTCGTTGTTTTTTTGTTATTTTTCTTCTTTCGACTTAATATTTTTCCTGCAATGTTTTTATAACAACAACAACAACATAATAATAATAATAATAATAATAATAATAATAATAATAATAAAAAAAACAACAAAATAAATAATTATATATCTGCACAGAGATAAAATTAAATAAGTCAATAAAATAATAATAAAGTTTCTATTTTTATTACGTATAAGCCAGTAATCATCGATAACGTTTTCTTTTTCTGAAGTGAACAAGACTTAAACAAAGGCTGTCCACACTACGAGATAACGTCACCTACTTCTACAGTCTTTATCAGAACTCGTTCAACAGCAGGGCGTTCTTAAGCACAGTTAATTGTTCTTATCTCACTTTGACAGTTCTTTTATATGGAGACAGAGAGAGAGAGAGAGAGAGAGAGAGAGAGAGAGAGAGAGAGAGAGAGAGAGAGAGAGAGAGAGAGAGAGAGAGAGAGAGACAGAGACAGAGAGAGAGAGAGAGAGAGAGAGAGAGAGAGAGAGAGAGAGAGAGAGAGAGAGAGAGAGAGAGAGAGAGAGAGAGAGAGAGAGAGAGAGAGAGAGAGAGAGAGAGAGAGAGACAGAGAGAGAGAGAGAGAGAGAGAGAGAGAGAGAGAGAGAGAGAGAGAGAGAGAGACAGAGAGAGAGAGAGAGAGAGAGAGAGAGAGAGAGAGAGAGAGAGAGAGAGAGAGAGAGAGAGAGAGAGAGAGAGAGAGATTTTACTTTTTAATTTATTTTCATTATTATTTGTTTTGTTGTTTATTTATTTGTTACGACCACTGGTACTGGTTTTATTATTTTTATTATCTACAATAATAAAATATTATTACAATTATTAATTTATTACTGTTGCTGTTGTTGTTGTTATTATTATTATTATTATTATTATTATTATTATTATTATTATTATTATTATTATTATTATTAACACACACAGATTAAGAATAGTTCAAGTTTTTCAGATTTCATAAATTTTCGTCTGAGAATATCTGAGTCTGCACATGAAATTATTTTATATTTTATTACAATATAGTTTATTCATATAATAATACATCTTCTACACACATTATAAATTTATTATAAACCTGAGTCGATAAAAGATTATCACTACTTCGCTGTGAAGAAAACAAATTATATTTATATATATTTTAAGTTCCATGAACGATCGTCACTCTGTTTAAAAAAAAAAAAAAAAAACTGATTTTTTTTTGTGTTTTCAATTTTGGTTTATTGTTACATTATAAAAATATGTTTGTTTTTTTTTTTTTTTTTTTTTTGTGTTTTTTTTCTTTCTTTTTTCTTTTTAAAAAAAAAAACAGAACAACAAGAAAAATGAAAGAAATATAACCAAGTTTTTCACCTACGTAATCGATATTTATATTTTAAAACACACTTTTTTATTTGTACTGTATCAGTATGTATTGTCTGGGAGCATATAGCTCTTCTGTGATATCGTGGATCAACTCTCCCCAGTGGAGCTAATATTCTGTAACACATTCCAACCAACGCTGTGTTACTGTGTTTTAAAATATTACATCAACAAGTAAGCTTTCTGATCAGCCGTCATCATTACAGTGCTTGGTGTTTTTATTATTTTTATTATCATTATTACTACTACTACAACTACTTCCAGAACTATTGTTATTATATTTTATTATTATTATTATTATTATTATTATTATTATTATTATTGTTGTTGTTGTTGTTGTTGTTGTTGTTGTTGTTGTTACTATTTTGTTTTATAAAACTAAAAGCTCTCTCTCTCTCTCTCTCTAGTTTATTTGATGTGAAGTAACATTAAATTCAATATTTCTCTCTCTGGCATTTAAACCACACGTAATTAACCTACATAATAAGAAATAATCGCCAGTAGTAGTTTCACCTGACAACAGCTGATTCGAGAACAAAAGAAGTAAGAAATAATCTGGCACATAAAATTAATATCCTATCTTAGTATGCAGTGCCGGACAATTGGGTTTGTGGTCAAATCATTCAGTTTAACATTACGTTTAAAATGATCTACTGAGAAATAATTGACAAAAAGCAGGGGAAAACGACACCGGTTGTTATAACAGATGTTAATGTATTTTACTTAGAAATAATTGACTGTTATAACAGTATGTTAATGATTTTACTTAGAAATAATCAGTCTACGAGTTTTTTCTATTATTCTTGAAGAAAATGTTTAAATGTTTGTACCACTTATGTAAAAAAATAAATCAGTACAATTATAGTTGTTGTTATTATTATTAAACATAGATAAACCTCTCTCTGTGTCTCTCTCTCTCTCTCTCTCTATATATATATATATATATATCTATATATATAAATATATATATAAGTAATAAAAACTTACCCCTCGCTTTCTCCACACTCAGGCCGAAGAGGAAGCCGCACACGACACAGACGCTGAGACGTAAAACTGCCTTCAGCGGCGACGTCGAGGTAGACGACGACGGACTTTTACCTTCCACGTAGTTTTCTCCGCCGTTCTCCATGACGTGGTCCGGTGACTTGTGACCGACTTTGTTGTTCGACGACGATATTCCTACAAGATTCCCAGTCGACATCGCTGAGTGATTTGTGACCTCATAAAACTAGCAGTTCAAGTAGCCACTAAGCACGCGCAGACAGGCGCTAATTTTCAAACTGGAAGAAAGCAAAACTGAACCTGTCGTCTGCTTAACTTTAGTTAACTGAAGTCAGCGTGTATCCAGACAAAGCTCACTGTGCGGTGTTGACACAACAAATACGGCCAACTGATTCTTCAGATAACATCAGAGATAGTTTGATATTTGTCACAGAGATTAATAACCAATGTGGACAAATGAAAAAGAAGAAAAAGAAATGTTGTGTTTATTTCTGTTAAACTTCGTTGTGAGGAGAGGTGTGAATGGACACTGAAGCAGACTGTGTGGATGGATGTCAGTTCTAACTAATCAGGAAAAAATGGGCGTTTTTATTTGTACGTAAAAACACGAGTCAAAAAACTGCCGATTCATTTAAACACGTGGTCGGATATATCAACACTCCGCTAGGCTGCATTCTTCTCGAACCGGTCGAGCCTCTCCACGCATGCGCGGACACCGAGCTCGGCTCACGTTTCCAGCGAGACTCAGTTGCCAAGCGGCGTGCTTTGCGTCCGCAGGTTGTTTTGTTTGTGTGTATATAAACCTATCTGACCAGCGAAATGTCAGGGTACACAGATACACAGATTAAACACACACAGTGTGTAAATAATTCATCCGTGAACATCTCCTTTGTAAGACTGTGAGAAATTACGAATGTATTGGACTCATCGAGTCATAATGTGGGTGTGTTTGTATGTGCGTATGTTAGTTACTGCTGAGTATGTTTGTTCTGTATTTATGTGCATATCTGTATGTTTAAAATAACTGATGACTGTATCTATGGTTTAAGAGAAAAAGGCGAGAGACAGGACGGAAGTAATGTGAGAAAACACCGTGGTAGCTGATGAGTAGAACTACGCAGACAAAACGAAGAGAAATGACTCTGCAGTTTTCATTCAGGTTTACGTAATCAAGTTATATATATAACAATTTTTTTTTTTTTTTTTTTTAGTAATAATAACACACTATCTGCCGATCTGTCTATCTATCTAGTTTAAAATGAATTACACTAAAACTGTGTATACACACACACACACACCGTACACACACACACACACACATACATACAAACAGACACATACACACATACACACACATACACATATATAAGCTAGGGCACTGACCTCATAAATATTGCCTTGCGTATTCGGCACTATTGAATAATAATCGGAATTAGTTTTATTATTAAAGTAATTAACCGTGTGTGTGTATGTTCTATACAGTTTACAGACATACACACACATACATACATACATACATACATACATATACATACACACACATACACACATACATACATACATACATACACACACACACACATACATACATACATACATACATATACACACATACATACATACATATACACACATACATACATATACATACACACAAACATACATACACATACTCATACATACATACATGTACATATACACAAACATACATACATACATACATATACACATACGTATACACACATATATATACATACTCACACACAAACACAAACATACATACATACATATACACATACATATATACATGTACACACACACACACAAACATACATACATACATATACACACACCTATATACACATATATATATATACACATACATACGTTCATATACACACACATACATACATACATATACACATACATTATATACATGTACACACACACACAAACATACATACACACATATACACATACACCTACATACATACATCCAGGGGGTTTGTGATTAGACTTTGTCGCCCTGAGCGGGATATTTTCCACGTGTCTAATCAGACAGAGAATATTAAATATACGTTTCAGTAATATGCTTACTGGTCAAACCTTGCTAACAGAAATAATAAGTAGAAGTAAATAAATAAATAAATAAATAAATTAACTAATTACTACATCCTGACGTTCTTGCAAGTACACACACTCAGCCTAACATAGAGAAGCGCTCTTAACTGTTGTGTGTTTAATCAATAGCACACGTGGCTACATCTCGACATCAATAAAACAATAACGACGACGACAATGACGTTGTCTTTAGCAGCGAATACTTTTCACGTCGTAGCAGCCAGTGAAGGCAGAGAAATTTAAAATAAACTGACGTGACTAGTCAGTGAAAACATTTCCTGCTCTAGATTTCAGCGAGAACATTTCACTTAGTGAAGGTCAAGATGGTCGGTGTTACTTTTATTATAATTATTCTTTAAAAGACATCACCGGTCTGTGTAGAGTTTTTGTCATAACGGTAGAACGTATTAAGTATCAGAGCTGAAGTAACTTTATAATAACATACATGCTTGATTGATTTTTGGTTACTAAGGCAGTTACGTTATGACGACGTAATAATAACAGTCTCATATATAATACGTGGTGTTTTCTCTTAAAGTTATAGTTCACTTCTGGTTTCTAAGGCAATGACACATACCACTAACTTATCCGTAATCTGTGATTTGATTTGATTTTGGTTACTAAGGCAACTGCATAATCTTAATGTAATATTAACATCATTATGCTATAGATGTATTGTACGGGTGGGGGATTTCCAAAATTAAAAGTAAATGTTTGTAATTTG
>CM022677.1:28183047-28203047 GCA_012295275.1 Chrysomallon squamiferum
GATAATGATTATGAATTTGAAGATGATAATAATAAATACGAAAAAGCTAACAATGGTAACAACAACAACAACAACAACAACAACAACAACAACAATAATAATAATAATAATAATAACAATGGTAATAATATAAGCAGTTGTCGTAGTAATATCGTAATATCGTAATAGTAGTAGTTGTGGTTTTTGTGGCAGTGTTAGTAACAAAATTCAGTAACCGAATATAGAATTTGAGTTCAGTTATAACAATACGAATATAGAATTTAAGTTCAGTTATAACAATACGAATATAGAATTTGAGTTCAACTATAACAATACAAATATAGAATTTGAGTTATAACAATACAAATATAGAATTTGAGTTATAACAATACAAATATAGAATTTGAGTTATAACAATACAAATATAGAATTTGAGTTATAACAATACAAATATAGAATTTGAGAGTTATAACAATACAAATATAGAATTTGAGTTATAACAATACAAACGCTACATGAAAACAAAATGTTGGTGACAAATCAGTCAATTAGTCTGAGCTAGCAGGTGAAAGTAAAACACACCTGGATTTTACCTGATCAAGGTGAATAACCTGATTAACCGATATACGAATAGATTGAGCGGAAATAATGAAAGCGTTTTCCTATACGAATAGATTCAGTGAAAGCTAAACGCGTTTTTCTATACGAAGGTTGTAAAACGTGGAAGCTTTAATTTGTTTTTTTCACCAACATCAATGTCAACATGCAAAAAGGATTTAAAACTTCCGTTCTCTAATCAGGAAATGGCTTCCACGCAGGCGCACAATAATTGGTCGACGTACTTGGATTAGCGTATTTTGAAAGCTTGTTTGTTTGTTTGTTTCTGTCAATTCATGGTCAGTGCTTAAACAAAACAGAAGTAAAGAAAATATTTGTCTGTTTGTTATTAAAAACCTTGCAAGATGATTGAATTTGTTTCTATACATGACTTGTTAATTGTATGTGTTTCTAAACACACACACACACACACACACACACACACACACACACTCACACACACAGACACACTGACACTCACACACACAGACACACACAAAATACGCAGACGTTAAATAATTACAAACGTGGTTATTGTTTTTAATTTTATTTTTATTTATATTCTATTTTTGTTACATAATGAAATATGTCCTGGGAAGGTTCAGTTTTCGAATAAATTGTGTATCAGATCAGTTTGATAAACTTGTCATAACATTCGAAAATACGCCTTCATAAAGCTTTTCAAATCAAGTTATTTTACATACATACATACATACATACATACATACATACATACATAGAGAGAGAGAGAGAGAGAGAGAGAGAGAGAGAGAGAGAGAGAGAGAGAGAGAGAGAGAGAGAGAGAGAGAGAGAGAGAGATTCGTAAAGTAAGAAAATACATTTTAAACTATATTTAAACATTATTATTATTATTATTATTATTATTATTATTATTATTTCTACAATTAATGTAACAACAGGTGAATTTAAGACAGAAATCTACGTGATGAGTATTAAAAGTACACAAATTTAACGTGTAAGGGTTGGCCTTGCTAAGTCGTGTATATACACACCCAATGGCTATTTTTAGTCCTGTCATGTATAACTCGGTATAATGTTGGTCACTAGACTAAAAGAAGACATAGATAACTGCAGTGATCTGTATTTATAAACAGTACATTTTTTAATGTCAGAGTTGTAAAGACACACTCACACACACACACACACACACACACACACACAGACACACACTCACACACACAGACACACACTCACACCAGTTGTCAAACCAGGCTTATAAGTGTTTACAATTCCAAATGTAAAGAGATCAGTTTTATTTGCACGTTGACTGATATTTCTAAAAATAATATATGGTCCTGTCTTATACAGTGTTATTGCTGTGACAACACGGTATGCAAGTTCTATAAGTACCACTATTATTATTTCAGCTAGTAATATTACTACTACTTACACTATTATTATTACTATAGCTGCATCTGCAATACTGTTACTACAGTTACTGTTAACAGTTACAGATTAACCTGTAGCCAAGAAGTCAACTTTCTGCACTCGTTATTGAAATTGAGGCGGAGGTACGTACATAAAACTGAAGATAAGACTTTCTGCACTCGTTATTGAAATTGAGGCGGAGGGAGTACGTACATAAAACTGAAGATAAGACTTTCTGTTCAAGGCCAGTTCAACGACTATCAAGTTACTGACCTTGACACTAGAAATACCAGATTAAGGTCAATCCATACAAATCAGTTGTTATACATAGTTTGCAATCTTGACAGACTTCTGCACCGCAACTATAAATTTCAGTGAAAGTCACGTGATACGTACCAGTGACGTCGTGGATATTATTAGACTGGCCTTTTCACGGCGTTATGACGACAAAGGAAACACGATTATTATCATTAACGAATAACTGCGCCCATCTGTGCGCCTGTGGTCAGTTGTTATTACACTAATAAGAAGTGTAATTTATTACCTGCTGAAAGGTACAGGTACAGGTACATTACCATATTTTTCTTCTTACAATCGATGAACAGTCTGATTGAAGCACGTGAACTAGTAATGTGATTCGATTTTTCACTGATTTATTTCTTAATTTCGTGTCCCTGTTTGATCGATGATTAACTCAGAGGTTTTAATAAACTCAACACATTTGTTGTTCTACTCAATAGCTACGTATATAAGTATTTATGTCTAGCTAAATTAGTAACTAAATATATAAGTAATAGTAAGTATTTATCTCTAGCTAAATTAGTAACTAAATATATAAGTAATAGTAAGTATTTATGTCTAGCTAAATTAGTAACTAAATATATAAGTAATAGTAAGTATTTATATCTAGCTAAATTAGAAACTAATATATAAGTAATAGTAAGTATTTATTTCTAGCTAAATTAGAAACTAAATATATAAGTAATTGTAAGTATTTATGTCTAGCTAAATTAGAAACTAAATATATAAGTAATAGTAAGTATTTATGTCTAGCTAAATTAGAAACTAAATATATAAGTAATTGTAAGTATTTATGTCTAGCTAAATTAGAAACTAAATATATAAGTAATAGTAAGTATTTATCTGTAGCTAAATTAGAAACTAAATATATGACTGATAAGAATTCTTTAATTCTTGTGATACGTGACATATTTATTATATCTAGGCAACCAAACTATTAATTCACCCAAGAATCTATCATAACATGACGTCCGCACACCCACAGTGCAGTTTAGTGTCACTGTACCTTGCTGAAATTTGTTTCTTTACTAATTCACATAACAGTATTTGTTAACATACTAAATCATCTTCTAATACTTACATTAGTTTACTAATTCCTTGATTATTATTATTTTCTGACAGAGGTCATTCACCCTGTTGATGTTTGAAAAAACCCAGATTGGTTTAACAATTCAGTGATATTAACACAGACAGAATCTCTCTCTCTCTCTCTCTCTCTCTCTCTCTCTCTCTCTCTCTCTCTCTCTCTCTCTCTCTCTCTCTCTCTCTCTCTCTCTCTCTCTCTCTCTCTGTTTTATATTTATACATATATGTCTGCTGTATAGTCTTGTACAGCTAATAATGTTAGTTAAACTTATAAGTCTGAGAGGTGAGTTTTTTCTTAATTAATTTGTTAATCCTTCACTATTTCAAATATCTTTTCTTTAGCTTGGAATTCGGATGGGTAAGTTCATTTCTGTGTCCTTTCAATGTTAGAAATGTTGAAGCAAGCATTACAGTGTTATATTATACGTTAGCTTTTGACTTTTGCCTTCAAACCGTCATAAGGGGGCGCCACATTGAGAATCACGTGTTAAAGCGTACTCCTGTAGTGAATACATGGACTAATAAAATGTTGAAACTTCCAGCTTTTTGTTTTATTGCTTTGCATGGTCTAATTAATTTGCTGAAACATTTTTATCTCTCGTAAATTTCTCTTTTTACTATGATGACATAGCTAATGAGAAATGGTGAAACTCAGGCTCAAAAAAACAAAACACAGAAAAACAACAGAAAACCCACAAAAACCCACAAAAAAAAAAAACAACAACAATAAATAAATAAATAAATAAATAAATAAATAAATAAATAAATAAATAAACGAATTTAAAAGAAATAAAATGAATGTTGTTACTGCTACTAATACTTCTACAACAACAACAACTACTACTACTACTACTACAACTAGTACTGCTACTAATAACAATAAGATGATGCAGAATCAGATCTTCATGTACTAATGTGAATACACACGCAGTTCCTGGAACGGTCTTAGTTCAGTACTAATTAGAACTTTTAGACTCACCTGATCTGGTAGTAAGCTATTGATCAAAGTAAAAATAAGATCGTGTTGTGTTATACCTCTCGTAGCTAGCTGAGTTCATTATCGAAAATTCTCAGAGACATAAAGTTTGATTTATTAGTAGAGATTAAAACGGAGAATCGAGTAAAACAATGTGTTTCTAGGTGAAACTGTGACGTCATACTCGTTATAGATATCGGAGATTGACGTGATAATAGGTTACTGGGACTGTGTGAGCTTTATTTTATCTTTGTCAACATAACAGAAGTGCTTTGAGAAGTCACGGAATACTGTACAAGTGTAAAATAAATTACAAACAAAACCACTGGTCATGTTCTATTGTGACTAAAACGATCAACAGTTTACATTTTATTAATCCTGCCTCTGTCTATCATTGATTTTTAGCGTGCTTGCTAGCATAATGTCTCTCTCTCTCTCTCTCTCTCTCTCTCTCTCTCTCTCTCTCTCTCTCTCTCTCTCTCTCTCTCTCTCTCTCTCTCTCTCTATCCACACACACACACACACACACACAAACATACACACACACACACACACACATAAACTCGTATGTAAAGAGGAAAAAGTTGATTGCATATTTCCAGTACTTCAGGAGTTATCCTTCGTGATTCGATTTATTTCCTTATTCTATATTATTTTTAATTTTTTTTTTTTTTTTCTTTGCTTTTTTTAAAATTTTATTATTCCTTTTCTATTTGAAGACACTGACAAAACGCTATAGTATAGATAACATGAAAAGAAAAAGAAATCGCTTACTAGTAAATGTAAATATGACAATTTATTTTAATTTTGTATATCACTAATTATATTTTATGAAATAATTAACTGATGAATTCTGACACATTTTAATATTAACTAGTAAAAGTAATCATTATAGTATAATAATAATTATTATTATTACTGTTGCTGTGATTATTAAAATTATCATTAATATTGTTTGGCTATTTTCTTCATACTGACGTAATTTTAACTGAATCTCATCAGTATTCACAAAGAGACTCACGTCTTACAGTAAGAAAATAACTTTACAGCATTAAAAACAACCCACAGAAACAACATGAAGAGAACTGACCTTTGAACCAACTAGAGAAACTGCAACAACGGGGACAAAATCTGAAGATAATGAACGAATCACATGTCCACATTTGGACTTTGAATGAGAAGAATTTCTGTAACCACATCCAGCTTCGTGCTCTGAATCAGAAATGAAAATTTTAATTGTATTTCTTGTCTTCTGTGGTAAGTAAAGGAAATAATTTATTTTTGTATATACTGTAAAATGCTGTATATATATATATATTACAATTTACACACACAGACACATACACATCTATTATTATTATTATTATACTGATTGAAGTTTTTCAACGTCTGTATTGTATCGAGTGCTGCTGCTGCTGCTGCTATATACTAGTATTAGTAGAATATACAATTAAAGATGCATGAAATATTGAAATTTTCCTCCACAGCCTCTTAGAGTGAAAATTATGCATGTACAGTTTTAAAGTTAGCGTGACAGCTCCCACCAACTCGTTGTACTGGATTATTTATTTGTTTTCTGTTGATATAGATTTCTTTATGACAGGTGTAACAGCTACAGTGCTGTCTACCTGTGATCAGGCGGCAGGTGAGAAATGTGTGACGCAGTTTCAAACTGCTACTAGAGCCGCCGGCCAAGACAAGACAAAACTCTGCGCGTGAGATTTCATTATTTTTATTTTTTTAAATTTTATTTTATTTTATTTTGTTTTGTTTTATTTGTTTTATAATTTTATTTTTTTTTTTTTTTTTCATTTTTTTTTTAATTTAATTTATTTTTTATTTTATTTTATTTTTTTTGTTTTACTTTTTTTTTTTTTATTTAATTTAATTCTATTTAATTTTAATTTGTTTTGTTTTATTTTGTTTTGTTTTGTTTTATTTTATTTTATTTTATTTTATTTTATTTTGTTTTGTTTTATTTTATTTTAACTCATTTTATTTTATTTTATTTTGTTTTGTTTTATTTTATTTTACTTTATTTTATTTTATTTTGTTTTGTTTTATTTTGTTTTGTTTTTGTTTTGTTTTGTTTTGTTTTATTTCATTTTATTTATTTATTTATTTACTTATTTATTTATTTATTTATTTATTTATTTATTTATTTACTTATTTAGTTTTGTTAACAACAGAGACAGTCAGTATCTCACACAGGAATACGTAGATACAAATATAGAAAGAAAGAAAGAAATAAAGAACGAATGAAAAAATGAAATAAATAAATCAAAGAAAGAGAGAAGAGAAAAAAAGAGTGAAAGAGAAGTTAAAAAAGAAACAAAGAAATATGAGTTAAAAGAAAAAAGATAAAAACGATTTGATTATAAATAGTCAGTTAAAGGGTGATAACTCTTTTGATAATGTTAAAAATATTTGCTAAAATGTCACCTAAACAATGTATCTTATTCAACGGTAATAAATTGTTGCTGTTATGATTTTTACGCCTGTTAATTAAATTAATTTATTAGCTGTATTTGCCGAATCCTTTTTCACATTTATCATTTTAATTTTATTATTTTTATTATTATTTTTATTGTTGCTGTTGTTGATATTATTGCTATTATGATTATGAATATTATTATTATTATTATTATTATTATTATTATTATTATTATTATTAATATTATTATAATTATTATGATTACTATTACTGTTATGATCAAGCATATGATTTATTGTTATTAGTATTATTTTATTATTTTATTTTTCTGCAGAGCAATACAGTCGTTTGTGTCGTGCGTGCGGAAAGCTGGCTGTGAAAGTGACCCCAGACTCCAGTCCTTGCTTAAAACAATTTTAGCTAAATTAAAACAGTATGGATGCAGTAAGTGTTCCTTTCATTAAACATCTTCTTAACTTAAACAATTTGAAAATGACCCTACATTTCTTAACTGATAGTAATAGTTGTTGTAATAGTAGTCGTAGTCGTAGTAGTAGTAGTAGTAGTAGTAGCAGCAGTAGTAGTAGTAGTAGTAGTAGTAGTAGTAGTAGTAGTAGTAGAAATGGTAACAGTAGTTGTAGCAGTAGTAGTAGTTGTTGTTGCTGCATTAGTAGTAATAGTAGCAGTGGTGTTGGTGTTAGTAATGGCAGCAGTAAGTAAAATAATTAAATAAATACATTAATTAATTAATTAATTAATTAATAATAAATTACAGTGGTAAGTTTTAGCAATAGTGTAGACCTAGTCTTTCGTACTCATTTGTGATGACTTCGTTTTTCGTTGCAATAAATAAACGTATAATTTAATCTTTAATATCGAATCTAATTCCTTAATTCATTAATAGATAATTTTTAGACACATAATGTTTCACGAAATTGTAAATTTCAAATTATGTTTATTTATTCAAATGTCATACAGAGTTATCGGACGTTGTACGCATAAGCGTTACATAATCTGCAGGAACTAAGCAAATCACACAGATCACGTGATACTGTGACATCACTGACTGGAAACAGCTTGTTTTAAATATACTTTCAAATCGCAGACAGACTGCACACATGTAAACAACACACACAGATTTCAAAGTCGGGGGTAAAAATCAATATACATATATATACATATATAGATACATATATATATACATATATATATATATATACAGATATATATATACATATATATATACATATTTACATCGGAGATACTCATTAACATCTGCCTGCGAGTTCTTTGTATAAGACCATATGTATGTATGTATGTAAATATGTATGTATGTATATATATATATATATGTATGTCCACATGTATGAAATCAGATGGTTATGTACGTCCACAAGAAATCAGATGGTTTAAATAACAGATAACAATGTTTAATTTTGAATTTATATTAAGTCATTTATGATCATATTTAATATTTTGTTTACATTAATTGTTATATAATCGTTTTCTGTTCTGTTGTTTCTATTATTATTGTTGTTGTTGTTGTTGTTGTTGTTGTTGTTGTTGTTGCTCTCAAGATAAAGTAAATATTTTTATTTTGTTACAGTTGTCACTATTGCACCACCATCAGCAAGTACATCAGGTATACGTGAACTAAAACTGTTAATAAACTTACATACACACAAACATACATACAGATACTTTCATATACATAGATACACACATATACACACTTACATACACACAAACATACACACAAACATACACACAGATATTCATATATACATACATACACACAAACATACATACATATACTTTTATATACATAGATACACACATATACATCCATACACACTTACATAGACATATCCTTATACATAGCCATACACACAAACATACATACAGATACTTTTATATACATACATACACTCATATACATCCATACACACTTACATACACATATCCTTATACATAGCCATACACACAAACATACATTATACATACTCTTATTTACATACATACACACATATACAGCCATACACACAAACATACATAAATATGTCATATATGTTGTTGTTGTTGTTGTTGTTGTTGTTGTTCTCAAGATAAAGTAAATATTTTTATTTTCTTACAGTTGTCACTATTACACCACCATCAGGAAGTACATCAGGTATACGTGAACTAAAACTGTTAATAAACTTACATACACACAAACATACACACAAACATACATAAATATGTCATATATGTTGTTGTTGTTGTTGTTGTTGTTGTTCTCGAGATAAAGTAAATATTTTTATTTTCTTACAGTTGTCACTATTACACCACCATCAGGAAGTACATCAGGTATACGTGAACTAAAACTGTTAATAAACTTACATACACACAAACATACACACAGATATTCGTATATACATACATACACTCATATACACCCATACACACAAACATACATAAACAAACTTCTATATACATGCATACACACATATACAACCACAGACACACTTACATACACATACCCTTATATATAGCCATACACTCAAACAAATACGAACACCTTACATTTCACAGACACACACACGCACAGACACAGAGACACAAACTCATATAGACAAACATGACTAGATACAAACTCATAAACACATACACACACATACAGACACACACACAGACACAAACTCATATAGATACTCACTGAATTTGTGTAAAATTTTGTTAAAACATGTGTCTATACCGTTTATTCCCGAATCTGAGATTATAACACATATTAACTGGACACGCCAGTTGTTCTATGTCTAGCAGTTTATTTCTCACCCTTACTAATTGGTGTTCCGTCACCTTAGTTGATGTACTTTTGGTAAACAGTATTTTGTCCACAATTTGAAAGCACAATCAGTCACACTTTACACAAGCAATGTCCCAGAAAACACTCCACTACAAGCTGACAAGTAGGAAGCCGTGTCGAGGGTACACGTGACGTACTCCAATCCCAGCTGTACAGCTTGTGCTTGTCTTCTGGTAGTATTCCCTGTCTCCAAATTTTACTGAGATATAACATTAATTTCATGTCTCCAAACATTAATTTTCTTGCAATCTCTATTCCGGCTCACCTCTGCTCTTCACTGCTCATTAAAGTTAATCTTGTTAATCGCCCCCTCTGTTCTTCATGTGTCTCAATTGGTCTTAACTGCTGACGCCAGTTTTCCCATTTCTGGAAGCAGATTAGAACACCTCACCGATTACCTAATCTGGAGACTGCCAGTTTTGGGAACATTCCCAAGTGTGTCTCTACTAGCAGAAATAAAACTGATTTGTCTTCACACATCCAGAGTCCAGTTTCAAACTTTATCAGTTTTCTTTTTATTTACTCCTACTCACAGTACTTTTCCTGTTTGTTTTAATTTTAATTTTTTCTTATTGTTATGTTTTAGTTTTTGGTTTGTTTGTCTTCTTTTCTTTTTTTAAATTTTTTGTTGTTATGATTATGATGGTAATGGTTATTACTATTGTTGTTGTTGTTGTTTTCTTTCCTTATTTAACATGATGATTATTGTTATTTCTAATATTATTTTATTATTATTTTTGAGTCCATGATGATGATGACAGTGATTATTATTATTACTGTTTGTGTTATCATTATTTAACATGATGGTTATTTTTACTGTTATTATTACTAGTATTATTATTATTGTTGTTGTTGTGGTTGTTGTTGCTTATCATGATGATTATTGTTCGTGTTGTTATTATTGTTTATTATCAATATAATTAACTGTTATTATTGTTGAGTAAACCAAATGATTCTATTTTTCTGTTATTTTTTTTGCACTGGATGACAACCAAGAACAACATAAATTACAAACCCACTTTCTTTACTAAATATTATTAATATTTTAAATAAATAATTTTGTTAGTTTTTTTCATTTCATTTTTTTTATTTTTCAATTTATTTATTATATTATTATCATTACATTTTAATTTTAACTTTATTCATTTATTTATTTATTTAATTATTTATTTGTTTATTTAATTATTTATTTAATTATTTAATTAGTTAGTTACTTATTTATTATTGTTGTTATAATATATCATAATTTAAAACTAATTTTATTACTGCTATTATCATAATATCTGATTCTCCGCACTGTGATTATCAAAAATGTACTTTATCAGTTTTAGCTCCTGGTTCAAGCACTGCACTGATGTCTGTCTGTACATTGATCCTCTCCAGTTTAATAACAATCAAGTTATAGAGTGTGACAAGATAAAAATATTTTTATCAGGTGAATATGTTTTTATCTACATTTATTTATAAATATGAATGTATAATATATGTGTGTGTGTGTGTGTGTGTGTGTGTGTGTGTGTGTGTGTGTGTGTGTGTGTGTGTGTTTACATATTTATTTATTATTATTATTATTTATTTTATTTTATTTTTTTTATTTTTCAGAGATTCATCCTGTGTGGCTGAATTATTTGTATTATTGTTACAACAGATAATAAAAACAAAAACACTTTTTCAGTTGTTAATTAATCATTCTTTAATGTGAGGGAACACACACACACACACACACACACACACATACACACACACACACACATAACACACATACAAACACACACACACATACAAACATACACACACACAATCCACACACATACACACACACAGACACACACATACACACATAGCAGCCAAAATATATATATTTAAAAAAGTAAAAGTATGAACAGAAAATAATATGGAATTATAATGAAAATTATTTTAATGCATTTTTTGGAAAGAAAAAAGAGACAGTATAAATTACATACAAGAAACAAAATGTGTGTAATTTAAGAGAGAAAGAAAGAAAAACAAAATACAAGAGAAAATCTATGTGTATGTATATATTTAAGAGAGAAAGAAAAGAAAGACAGAGAAAGGGAGAGAGAGAGAGAGAGAGAGAGAGAGAGAGAGAGAGAGAGAGAGAGAGAGAGAGAGAGAGAGAGAGAGAGAGAGAGAGAGATAATAAATGACATACAAATTTATGACTTTTGTTCACTATAGCAGTGCTAACAGATGAAGTCCCAATCCTCTCCCAGCCTGGTTTACAACAAATCAGTTTCACTTTGAATTTCATCTGTAAACGTACTGAGAGAAATCAAACTACACCTTGGATGAAGTGCATTTCAATATTAATTTTCTACTATGAAAGAAATCATTTTCTAATTTTAACCAACTTAATGAGAGATTCTATAATCACTAATAATATGTCTGCTAATAGTAATAAATAGTACTAAGTAAAAGTAGTAGTAAACAACTGTTTTGTTATATAAATGAATAAAATAAAATAAAATAAAATAAAATGAAATAAAATAAAATAAATAATTTAAAAAAAGGGGTCAGTGATTAAAAAAACCTGATACATAATGATAACAAGTCACATGACTGAACTTTGTGTTGGGCAATGTCTATTTTATAGATAGCATCATTGTCTTAGATTTTCATCATCTTAGGTTTTAGAAAGAAACATCAGACAAACAAACATGAGGTATTCTTTTATTGTTTTGGCTGTTTTCTCTGGTGAGTAAACATCTAGATATATAACCTTATTACTAGCAAAGAATTACTTTTTATTTTTCATTTAAAAAAAAATTAATGAAGTTTTGCTTTAATGATAATCTTTATTTAATTTATTTTATCCAATATTATTATTATTGTTGTTGTTGTTGTTGTTGTTGTTATTGTTATTACTATTATTATTGTTACTGGATTGTTATTATTTTTTGTTATTATTGTTATTGTTACTGTTATTGTTATTATTATTGTAAAATCATTTTAATAGTAATAAAGTAGTGACATAATTTAGGTGCAGTGATTAAAAAAAGCAGTAACAATAGAACTTTGTAGTAGTAGTAGATAGTCATTGTTTCAGTATTGATGGTAGTAGAGGTAGCAGCAGAAATAGTGAGAACTAGTTTTACTGTAGTGGTAATACAAATAGTAGAAGTAATAGTAGTAGTGATAGCAGTGTTAGCGGTGATATGTAGTAACAATTATAGTGTTATTGTTGTAGTAACAGTAGCAGTTGCAGTAATAACAGGAATAGTAACAGCAATGGAAGCATTGTTGTTATTATACAAATTAATAAACACATTTTTCATAGATACTTTTCTAGGCTATTTTTTCAAGCTATTTCAGCTTTTAACAGTCCCATGATATTAACATGTCTGTTTGTCTGTTTGTCTGTTTATTCTGTGTGTTGGTTTGTTTCAAGGTGTTGTTGCTGCAGTGTATGCTGCTTGTAACGTAGACTCCGCTGTACGCTGAGAACAGACTTTTAACACAACGCTTCATGCAGCAGGCAACGACAAAGCAAAACTTTGCAAGTAAACATTTTTATATAAGAAATTTTATATAAATTTGTGTGTGTGTGTCTGTTTGTCCGTGTGTGTGTCTGTGTGTCTGTGTGTCTGTGTGTGTGTTGTGTGTGTATGTCTGTGTGTGTGTTTTTGTGTCTGTGTATGTGTTTGTGTGTCTGTGTGTGTGTTGTGTGTGTGTTTGTGTGAGTGTCTGTGTGTGAGTGTCTGTGTGTGTGTCTGTGTTTGTGTCTGTGTGTGTGTGTGTGTGTGTGTGTGTCTGTGTGTGTGTCTGTGTGTGTGTGTCTGTGTGTGTGTCTGTGTGTGTGTCTGTGTGTGTGTGTGTCAGACAGAGAGAAAGGAAAAAAACAAGAAATTGTTTGTGTTATGTATTTGCCTGAGTGAGTGTGAATGTGTGAGAATGAGGTGTGCATGTGTCAGTCTCTGTGTTTGTAACATTTTTTATATTATTATTAGTTCTTAATTATTATTATATATTTTTCTTTTTTCAAAGCTAAGAATGTTTCATAATCTGTTGTTGTTGTTGTTACTATTATTATTATTCTTTTTTCCAGAGCTGAGAATGGTTTTATTATCTGTGTACAGAACACAGGTTGTGATGAGGGTAAATATAAACAGAAACTGGATAAACTAAAACAGGAAATGAAGAAAGATGGATGTCATAAGTAAACAGTCACTTAGTTAATTATTACACAATAATAATATTAATAATAATATTAATAATAATCATGAGAAGAAGAAGAAGAAGAAGAAGAAGAAGAAGAAGAAGAAGAAGAAGAAGAAGAAGAAAGAATAAAAAGAAAAGAATACATTTAAAACTATCTGGGTCAACTATTTCTATAAACATCACAATATACAAAACATCACAATATAAACATCACAATATAAACATCACAATATACAAAACATCACAATATAAACATCACAATATAAACATCACAATATACAAAACGGATGGCTGGTGGATTTTGACACAGAAATAAACACGTGGAGTTAGTTTTATTGAAAACACTTCTGTGTTACTTTATTATAAGCAATGACTTTCAAATAAAAACTTAATTAAATTAAATATTTATTTTAGATATAGGTGGAGCTAGTAGTGTCACAGTGTCTGTCAGTGCGTTGTTCTTGTCTGTTGCGGTTTTCATTCTTAAATAGAGACAAAAGCTGTGAGTATTGATAATTACTGTTTGTCACTGCTGATATGTTGATACAGTTGATGTGTTGACTTTTATCAATACATTTTAGTGTCTTTTAAGGAACTGGAAATCGCAGATTTTTATTATCATTATCATAATCATATCCTCCTCCTCATTATTATTATTATATCATATTTAGCATTATCATCATTATTCTTTTCACTATCATCGACAGTATGATGATTATCATCATCATCCTCATTTCTACTGCTTCCATGCTACCTTTGTATGTCATATTCTCTTAAAAATATGAATTACCTTTGAACCCTGTATAGTAAAAATAAAAATTGGGTCATTAAGGATGCATAAAAGTCCATTTCTCTCTCTCTCTCTCTCTCTCTCTCTCTCTCTCTCTCTCTCTCTCTCTCTCTCTCTATATATATATATATATATATATATATATATATATATATATAATTATTGTGTCTATATATATAAAGTTCTAACAGTACATTTTGGAATATTAATTATGTATGTTTTACACACACACACACACTGTATACTATCTATCTATCTATCTATCTATATATATATATATATATATCTTTCTTTGCAGACGACACTGCTATGAGCTGCTGTGATGTGAGAGAATTTTCTTTGTTTTATACAACATCTCCATAGCAACTCACTGGCCATACAAACTTTATTAAAAAATACTTTAATGAAAAACACTGTAATCATTTTAAAGCCTTTTGTTATTTAATTATATCATCATTAGTTGCTCCATATCCAGACTTAGTTTTAAATATTATAAATATTTCTACTATAAACAAAAACTTATTTTTTAATTATGATTTTTATTTGTTATTTCATTTATTTCTAAAATTATTTCTACATGATTATGTGTATTGTACTTGTTTATTTTATCAGTGTGAATTTGATTATTAAAAACTTAGTTAAGTAAATATTTATAATTATTGTTATTTTATATGTTTGTAAAACGTTTGAAAAAATTTAAATCAACATATTTTTGTTCTGCACTGAAAATTGGATACAGGGTTAAATTATGTATAAATTAATAAACATACAACATCTAAATTTTAGTCCACTTTCACACACACACAAAGAAAAGAACAATTTTTTTTTTTTATACCTTGCAGAGATAGAAAAACAAACATTTAAATAAAAAAACAAAACAGAACAAAGATATCAATAGATTTATTTTGAATTTAGAAAACACATTTTTGATGACTATCATCATATGTGTCTTAAGCCTTGTCTGTCAGTATGAGTAGTGTGTGTGTTTCTGTATGTTTGTGAATTTGTGATATAATATAAGGACATTAAAACTAAAAACAAAAGATGAAATAACTAAATTTCCAAGAGTAATTGAAATATGCAAGTCAGAGGAAATTTACTGTCCTTGGATGTCTTCATTAGGCAAAGCTGAAAGATGAAAACACTTTTCAAATTCAGATATAAATAATGTTTGCAGATATTTAAACCCATACTGAACAATGGAATAAACAGTTTTAACCTTATATACTTAAAGTACAACTCACAGCCACAAATACACACAGATATATACTCACACAGTAGTACAGTGTAGTGAAATAAACACACACATAGTAAATAATATATATAGTATATAAATATTAGTAAATGCACTAGTAATAATACTAGTAGCAGAAGTAGTAGTAATAATAACACAGAAGTACTTTAAAAAGATCAGTTGTTGAACATAACAAATATATATAAATACTATTACTTACCACATCCAGAACTTTTTTCAAAAATGGTTCTTAGTTTCTGATAGCGACCATCACTCGTACAGCCAGCATTTTCCACACATTTAATAAACATTCTGCCAGCTCTGTTAGACAAGATGTTACAACATGATAAACATACAGAGAAATTTATCACTTTTGTTTATACTGTCTAGATATTCACACTTTAGACAAACTAGATATTCACAGTTTAGACAAAGTAGATTCTGACAGACAGGCCTTTAGATAGGTGCATAGACAGACAGACAACACTTTACTTTTAGACATAATTATTTGTAATTTATGTATTAAAGAAGAGCCACACAGACAGATAAACAAACATACAAACAGACAAACAGACAGACAGACAAACAGACACACAAACATACAAAGAGACAGACAGATAAACAAACACACAAACACACAAAGAGACAAACATACAGACACACTAACAGAGAGATAAACAGACAGATAAAGAAACACAAACAGACATACAGACAGACTAACAGACAGATAAACAGACAGCTTAACAGACAGATAAACAGACAGCTAAACAGACAAACAAAAAGAAATATAGACAGATATACAGACAGAAAAATAAACAGATAAACAGATTAGAAAGGTAGTCAGCTTATCTTAATGTCTTGAAATAGTGTTTAGAGAATTGTCTGTATGTGCTGTTACAAACACACACACACACACATACAAACTCACAAACACACACACACACACAAACACACTCACACATACACAAACACACATACACAAACACACACACAAACAAACACACATACACAAACACACACACTCACACACACACAAACACACATACACAAACACACACACAAACACATACATGTACACAAACAGTGACTGAGTGTGTTTGTTTGTCTCTGCACATCAAAATAGCTCATGCAGTCACACACACATACACACACATCCACACACAGATATCAACTTATAAAAACTTTTATTCTAAATAATACAATTTTAGTAGTAGGGATGAATATGTGGAATATTTACATTGCTTTTTAAAACAAATGACAACTTACTGGCATTTTTTATCCTTTGTCTGTCCAATAATTGATTTTTCAAAACTGGATCTGCAGGCTTCAAAACTGTGACTTGAACACACAGTGTCTGCAAAAATAATTTGATTTTCACTGAAGTTTACATAAACACCCTAATATTCATACAGATACATACATACATACATACACACACACACACATACACATATATACATACATATACACATACATACATACATACACACACATACATATACACATACATACATACATACACACACACACACATACACATATATACATACATATACACATACATACATAGATATATACATACATACACACATACATACATAGATATATAGATACATACAACACATACATACATACATACATACATAGATACATATATAGATACATACAACACATACATACATATATACATACACACCTACAAACATACATACATACATACATACACACATACATACATATATACATACATACATACACACATATATACATACATAGATACATACATACATTCATAGATACATACATACATACATAGATACATAGATACATACATACATATTTACATACACACATACATAGATACATACATAGGTACACACACATACATAGATGCATACATACATACATACATACATACATATTTACATACATACATACATACATACATACATACAACACACACATGCCGTATGTTCATCTCATCAGCAGCATCTGACGGGTTTGTGAGGTCAAGACCTTAATAACAATAATGATGATGATGATGACGATAATAATATTATATCTCTATATACATTTAATTAATAATTAATATAGTTCAACTAGTGATACTCACTCTTCTTCTATGACTACAGAAATCTACAACTTGATCTACAACTTGATCTACAACTTGTCTACTGAAAGTGGAGCCATAGCAATATGCTGTCTTATCTTTTTATTTTTATTTTTTATTTTATTTTTATTTTCATTTTTTTTTTGAATACATTGAAGTTGATATGTAATGTTTCTGATACACTGACTAGTACATTTCTACGTGTTTATTACACAACTACGTGTTTATAACACTACTACGTGTTTATAACACTACTACGTGTTTATTACACTACTACGTGTTTATTACACTACTACGTGTTTATAACACTACTACGTGTTTATTACACTTCTACGTGCTTATTACACTACTACGAGTTTATTACACTACTACGTGTTTATTACACTACTACGTGCTTATTACACTACTACGTGTTTATAACACTACTACGTGTTTATTACACTTCTACGTGCTTATTACACTACTACGAGTTTATTATACTACTACGTGTTTATTACACTTCTACGTGCTTATTACACTACTACGTGCTTATTACACTTCTACGTGCTTATTACACTTCTACGAGTTTATTACACTTCTACGTGCTTATTACACTACTACGTGCTTATTACACTACTACGAGTTTATTACACTACTACGTGTTTATTACACTACTACGTGTTTATAACACTACTACGTGTTTATTACACTACTACGTGCTTATTACACTACTACGAGTTTATTACACTACTACGAGTTTATTACACTACTACGTGCTTATTACACTACTACGTGTTTATTACACTACTACGTGCTTATTACACTGTTTTAATTAATGATGAGGCATGCTGTTAGGAAAAGTGAAACGAAATGGATCTAAATGTTCAGTTTGGATAAATTCCAATAATAATTATATTAATAATAATGATGATAATAATAACAATAATGATGTAAACAAAACCAACATACTAAAAATAACAATCAATAACATTAACAATAATGATAACAGCTACACTGGTAAAAATACAAATATTTGCTTACCACAGTTGAGTTGTTTGATGCTGTTTTCTAGAGACTCTTTCTCCTTCTTTATCTCGTAATCATTAATACAGTGTGACCTGTTCACACAGGCAACAAACCTTCTGACAGCTCTAAACAAACAAACACATCAGTTGTAATAAATAATAAATAAATAAATAAATAAATAAACAAACAAGTAAATAAATAAATAAATAAATAAATAAATAAAAAAAAGTAAAAAAAAATAAATAAAAATTACTAAATAAATAAATAAAAACTAATAAATAAATAAACAAATAAATAAATAAATAAGTAAACAAATAAATAAATAACTAAATAAACAAATAAATAAATAAATAATAAATAAAAAAATAAAAAATAATAAATAAATAGATACATAAATAAATAAATTAAAACTAATAAATAAATAAATAAATAAATAAATAAATAAATAAATAAATAAATAAATAAATAAAAGCTAATACATAAATAAATAATTAAATAAATAAATAAATATAACAAAACAATAACAAAATAAATAATTACATGAATAAATAAAATAGGTAAAAAACAAGACAATTGTTATAAATAAATTAATTAATTTATTAAATGAAATAAAAACGATTTAACTGAAATAATGAAAATAATGTTGCTCTTTCAGATTTAAACAAATTTTCCTCTCCTACATTTCGTCTCTGCACCTTTTAATTTTATCTCCATGACAACAGAGTTACCTGCAAATCTCTTCAGAGTTGACTGTTGTAGACTTGTCTCTAGCTGCAGAGTCTAGAGTTGTCTGAAGTGTTTGTCTACACTCTGCAGCAGACGTCTCATTACACACTGTAACAACAACAACAACATCAACAACAACAACAACATCAACAACAACAACAATAATGATAATAATAATAATAACAATAATAATAATAATAATCATAACCTTAATACAACAATAATAATGATGATAATAATAAAAGTGATGATAATGATAATAATAGTTAAATTAATACTACTGATATTGTAATTTAGTAGTAATAGCAAACTGATAATAATAACAATAATGTAATAATACTAGTAAAAGA
>CM022677.1:28208047-28210547 GCA_012295275.1 Chrysomallon squamiferum
ATAATAATAATAAAATTATCTTGCTGATGAAGAGAACAAAAAAAAAAAAAAAAAAAATTGAAAAGAAATATTTATATATTTTTGTATAAAAAAACAAATAAATAGATAAAATAAATATATTAATTAACTGATTTTTTAATGAAGTAAATAAATAAATAAATAAATAAATAAGTAAATAAGTAAATAAATACATAAATATTTTTATTAAATCACCTGCAGCTTTTTGTGTAAAATTTGCTGCTGTTACTGACTGCGGTTTCAACCGCCGTTTCAAAGTCGAGTTTACAGACACCCACTTCATCAACGTCACAGCCTGACTGAGACTGCTTCTTCACAGCTACAACACCAACAACAACAAATATATATATATATGTATATGCGCTTATATACTATTTCTTTATTTTTTCATTATCATTATTTTTGTTTCTTTAATAACAGTTTTTAGTATGAGCATTTCATAGTGTCATCTGCATATAGGAGTAGGCTGCTGAAAAGAATTGTAATTAACTAATAATAACAATAACAATAATAATAATAATAATAATAATAATAATAATAATAATAATAATGACAAAAATCATAATAATGATGATGATGATCATATGATCATAATAATAAATTATTTAACAATAACAAAACTGATAGTAATAACATTAGTAATAAAAAAATCATAATAATAACAAATTAAAAACTACTACTACTACAACTACTAGTTCTACTACTACTAACATTTCTGCTACTACTACTACTACTACTACTACTACTACTAATAATAATAATAATAGAAGAAGAAGAAGAAGGAGATGATAGTATACTTACTACATCCTGCATTCTGGAGACTTTCATTTATAAGTCCTAGCACTTTCTTCACTCTGGGATCACCAGCACATCTAGACTTTTCTACACATTCTTGTAAAACATTTCCAGCCCTTTCAAAACAATAAAATAAACACATTACACACACACATACAAACACACATACATACACACACAAATAAACACACACACACACACATACAAACACACACACACATACACACATACACACACACAGACACACATACAAACACACACATACAAACACACATACACACATACAGACAGACACCAGAACATCTAGTGTTTTCTACACATTCTTCTAAAACATTGCCAGCCCTTTCAAAACAATAAAATAAACAAAACACACACACACACACACACACACACAGACACACACACACACACACACACACACACACACACACACACACACACACACACACACACACACACACACACACACATACAAACACACACACACACACACACAACACACACACACACATACATAAAACATTGCCACTTTCAAAACAATAAAACAAACAAACACACACACACACACACAGTACATAGAGTGTTTGCACACACATTCTTCTAAAACATTGCCAGCCACACAAAACAATAAAATAAACAAACACACACACACACACACACACACACACACATACATACATACACACACTCACAGATACACACACACAGACACACACACATCAGTGTTTGCTACACATTCTTCTAAAACATTGCCAGCCCTTTCACAACAATAAAAATAAACACATTATACACACACATACACACACACACACAAACACATCTAGTGTTTTCTAAAATTCTTGTAAAACATTGCCAGCCCTTTCAAAACAATAAAATAAAGAAATTTTATAGATATAATAGATATATATACACACACACATGTGCACACACAGACACACACACACAGTTGGGGATCACCAGTATATCTAATGTTTTCTATACATTCTGATAAGACAGTACCCATCCTTTCATAAGAATAAAGTAAAAAATAAAAAATAAAATAAAAAAAATGAGGTAATGAAATAGGAATAGAAACAGATGTTATTGAAATAAATAAATAAATGATAATAACAAAAATAAAAAATAAAATAAAATGAAATAAAAAGAATACTAGATTAATAAATGCTCGTATTAAATATGTATGTTGATTATGAACATAATTATTATTAATAAAAAGATGAAGATTAAGATATACATTAGATAACAAAGCATGGAGTCTTCAGTCTAAAATAAATAATCATATTAGAACATGACCTAACATTAATACAACAACTATAAATAATAAAAATATATAAAAATGTGATTTTATAATCTTGACTATCATAATGTTAGCAAGCTTGTTATAAATATAGGAAAGAGAAGTTTCAATATCATCTTTCGAAAAGAAAATGAAATATATACTTACAAACACATTTCCTCAACATCGGTGAAATCAACAAAATTTTCATATTGTAAAATACAGAACACTGCACCAGTTATCTGACACTTAGAATAGAGTGGAGTCAACATATCTAAACAACAATAACAACAATCACAATCACAATAACAATAACAATAATAACAATCACAATAACAATAACAATAACAATAATCACAATCACAATCACAATCAAAATAACAATAATAATAAAAATAATAATAATCACAA
>CM022677.1:28213047-28218047 GCA_012295275.1 Chrysomallon squamiferum
TTAGACGTGACATTCAGTATGAAGTTACGAAACTAAGTAATTCAGTAAATTTTAAATACAAATCTGAGCTTTAGGCCAGTTTTTGTAATTATATTCAGATGACTAGACAGACGGAGACATGAAGCTTTTATCTTGGTTTGTTGGTTTTTGTTTTGTTTTTTCTATTTGTTGTTGTTGTTTCTGATTTAGCGTGATAATGAAATATTGTTCAGCCATTTTGCTGACGTCATTAAATCTGACGTTAAGAAAAATAATAACTAAGTAGTTTTTAAAAAAATAGCAAAGTCTCTTAATATTTTTATTATGCATATCATATTGCAAATCTGTGCCTTGACTTGGAAATAGCGAAAGAATGAAGACATTAACGCAACACCTGACTTTTTTGGTCGGTAAGAAAAAATATATATTTCAATAAGTCTACACCTTATTTAAGATCCATCATTGATCTCTTCTTCAACAGTATAGGGGGAGACATTTGTACACAACATATTGCTTAGATTTCTTCTTTTGTGCTAAAATGCAAACTTCTCGACATGGATTTAAAGAAGGTAATTAATCTGAGGGACGACTGTGAAATGTAGCTCGGTTATAACATTTATTTAAATAATAGGAGCGGATCTACAGGTTCCCTGTTCCGGCATGGCACCAGAAGCGACTTTAGTACATGCAGCTTAATTTAGTTTTCTGTCAGAATCTGAGATATCGTATTAACTATAATTCTAAAATACCTTTTATGATCTGTCATGGAATAATCCATCTGAGGAACAATATTACCTTCATTAATGGATGCAAAGGCTCCCCTCTCTCGTCCCTCCCTCCCAGGACAGCTGAAGTCTGTCGTGTCTAGTTACTCACATCTAAAAACGGAACTGATTATTGAGATCACTTCGTCAGATTTTATATACTGTTGTTCACTGTACGTTCTCTCTCTCTCTCTCTCTCTCTCTCTCTCTCTCTCTCTCTCTCTCTCTCTCTCTCTCTCTCTCTCTCTCTCTCTCTCTCCCTCTCTCAAACACAGAAAAGCGCGCCTCTGCACTCACGCACGCACACACGCAAACACACAAACACCAGGAATATAACAAAATCATTCCCTTGAGAAAACAATTTAATACAAAATACAAGTACTAAAATAAGTTGGTTGACGTGACATTTAGTTTAATTATTTATTAATTGCAGGTGTTTTTGCCACTGTGTATTCTGAATGTAACCTGGCAAAATTATCCGTATGTAGTAGGCAACTGTTAGAAGAAAAAGATAAAACAAACTTATGTCCGTGAGTAACACACACACACACACACACACACTCTCTCTCTCTCTCTCTCTCTCTCTCTCTCTCTCTCTCTCTCTCTCTCTCTCTCTCTCTCTCTCTCTCTGATTTGTAACTCTCATCCCTTGTATTTCGTTCTCGCATATTAAACTGTATTTTATTTTTTTACATAATTTGTTTTATACAATGTTTACAGTGATATAAAAAGGTACGCTACTTGTACACGAAAAGCAAAGTGTGAAACTTTTGCAACCGTCGAAGTAAAGAATCATTACCAGTGTTGTGAGTATCTTTCCTTGTCTGATATACAACATTCCTTGTCTGATATACAACATTCCTTATCTGACATTCAATATTCCTTGTCTGATATACAACATTCCTTGTCTGACATTCAACATTCCTTGACTAACATTCAACATTCATTATCTGACATTCAACATTCCTGGTCTGATAAACAGTAACAATACAACATCCCTAGTCTAACAGTACAACAGTAAGAGTTTCCTAAATAACATTCCTTGTCTTACACTAATAAAACACACAAACACATATACACACAGACACATATACACACAGACACACACAGACACATATACACACAGACACACACAGACACACACACACAGACACATATACACACAGACGCATATACACACAAACACATATACACACAGACACATATACACACAGACACACACAGACACACACACACAGACACATATACACACAGACACATATACACACAGACACACACACACAAACAGACACATATACACAGACACATATACACACAGACACATATACACACAGACACATATACACACAGACACACACACAGACACACACACACAGACACATATACACACACAAGCAGACACAGAATGTATGTGTATCCGCTGTATGTTGAAGGTTTTGGGGACTGTAACTGTAATGAAGACGCTGCTGCTGAATGCCGGGCCAAGTTTCCACTCTATTTTTTTTCTGTCGGAGTAGAACCAGAGCATTTCTGCTCGTATGTATTTATTTACACAGACACACACGTGTTTGTATTTATTTACACAGACACACACGTGTTTGTATTTATTTACACAGACACACACGTGTTTGTATTTATTTACACAGACACACATGTGTTTGTATTTATTTACACAGACACACAGACACACACGTGTTTGTATTTATTTACACACACAGACACGTGTTTGTATTTATTTACACAGACACACACGTGTTTGTATTTATTTACACAGACACACACGTGTTTGTATTTATTTACACAGACACACACGTGTTTGTATTTATTTACACAGACACACACGTGTTTGTATTTATTTACACAGACATACGTGTGTTTGTATTTATTTACACAGACACACGTGTTTGTATTTATTTACACAGACACACACGTGTTTGTATTTATTTACACAGACACACACGTGTTTGTATTTATTTACACAGACACACACGTGTTTGTATTTATTTACACAGACACACACGTGTTTGTATTTATTTACACAGACACACACGTGTTTGTATTTATTTACACAGACACACACGTGTTTGTATTTATTTACACAGACACACACGTGTTTGTATTTATTTACACAGACACACACGTGTTTGTATTTATTTACGTGTTTTACACAGACACACACGTGTTTGTATTTATTTACACAGACACACACGTGTTTGTATTTATTTACACAGACACACATGTGTTTGTATTCTTTAACACAGATTAATTTTGTTTTGAATAAATTTATTTATAATGACACACACGTGTTTGATTTATTTAAACAGACACACACGTGTTTGTATTTATTTACACATTGATTTTTTTTTTTTTTTTAATTTAGACATACATTCATGTTTTCATATTATTTATAATTATGGTTTACAGATTTATTTAGACACAAACACAAACACATACGTGTTTTTATTTATTTACACAGACACACATGTGTTTGTTTATCTGTGTTTGTTTCATTTAACAGATTAATTTTGTTTGTATGAATAAAATAATTATAATGACTTTCTATGTGCACCGAAAACTGACACATTACGTATGGATTGATTTTTTTGATTTTTTAATGTTAGACATACATTTATATTCATATTATTATAATTATGGTTTACAGAACATTTAAAATGTGAATTATCTCTGTCACTGCACAGACACATACATCTGTCTGTCTATCTGTGTTTGTTACATTTAACAGTGATTGCAAGTGTGAATCAAAAGTCAACTCTGAGTGCAGGCGAATAGTGAAACAAGTGGATCGGAGACAGTTATGTTCGTATGTACTTTTTATTTTTTAAATGTGAATTATCTCTGTCACTGCGTCTCTGCACTGTACCTGCGTTGTCTTTCTGTGTGTGTGTGTGTGTGTGTGTGTGTGTGTGTGTGTGTGTGTGTGTGTGTGTGTGTGTGTGTGTGTGTGTACAAGTGGATCGGAGACAGTTATGTTCGTATGTACTTTTTAGTTTTTAAATGTGAATTATCTCTGTCACTGCGTCTCTGCACTGTACCTGCGTTGTCTTTCTGTGTGTGTGTGTGTGTGTGTGTGTGTGTGTGTGTGTACAAGTGGATCGGAGACAGTAATGTTGTATGTGTGAATTATCTCTGTGCGTGTACCTGCGTTGTGTGTGTGTGTGTGTGTGTGTGTGTGTGTGTGTGTACAAGTGGATCGGAGACAGTTATGTTCGTATGTACTTTTTAGTTTTTAAATGTGAATTATCTCTGTCACTGCGTCTCTGCACTGTACCTGCGTTGTCTTTCTGTGTGTGTGCGTGTGCGTGTGTGTGTGTGTGTGTACACATGTATATTTTTACATTAGTATATATATATATATTAAAACAGATACTTCGAGTGAACTATCAACATTATCCAATTGACCTTGAAATTGATCTTGACCTTATTTGCATATAATATAGACACGCGCCCAGCTGTCAACACAGAAAATGAAAATAATGTATTGCTCCCGTAACATTTGAAAACAAATTTATATATAGTTGATCCCCCACTTGATGAAGATAAATAATTATGTATTGTATAGAGTATAAAGTATACTAAATATTATTTTTGATTTTAATTAGCAAAAGTGTAATAATGTAAAAACAATAGACGAATGAATTGTTTCTTGCCCCTAAAAGTTCACTGCAACTAACAACCCAACACCCCTAACAAATATGGAATAAATTTCCCCGCCTTTTTGAAAGAGAGCAGCGGAACGTTCCATTATCGTATTGAAGGGGTTAATATGTTCATAAATAACGCTAAAATTTTATTAAATATGAAAAAAAAAAAATTCATACATAAGATAAATAGCATTAAACAAATTTAGATTTTGCATTTGCAAGTCAGTGATTACATAATGGCAATTAATCGTCTTCTGAATTATACAAGCTATTTTTCACTACTGCAGACGAAATATCCGCCATTTTAGTGTTTGATCGCCGTGTGTTCGGTATGTCGGTTCAAAAACTTTGCAAGTACTACGTCAGCCTTACATTATTTTGATCTAGAACCAATATATACTTGTTCAGAAGATATTTATTTACATAATAAAAATAGTGATATCAACTTAATTACATTTTATTCCAGGAACATTTCATTTTCTCTTCTTTCCTCGAGCGATTACAGGTTAAAAATAACTCTGACGTTGTTTTCACTATGATCACGTGATGCAAACAGGATTTTCCTTCAAAATGAATTGGTTTATTTGCATAATCT
>CM022677.1:28223047-28225547 GCA_012295275.1 Chrysomallon squamiferum
TACCATATACAACACTGACAGTCCAAATATACAGATAGAATAGCAAACATGCAACAATAGATACCAGGCAGACAGCATAAATACAATAACACACTATTACTTCTACCAGGAAATACATAGATAGTAGATGTACAGATACCACACATATACTACATATACCATATATACACCACAGACACAATATAGATCATTTGAAAAAAAAAACCAGAACATACCATACAGCCATGGAGATAGTATAGATACTGATTCTAACAGATACACACATCACTAACACTGCATATACACATCACAAATACTGCAGTTATCACAAGACACTACATCTGTCATACACACGTCACTGACACTACAGTTATCACAAGACACTACATCTGTCATACACACGTCACTGACACTACAGTTATCACAAGACACTACATCTATCATACACACATCACTAACACTACAGTTATCACCACACACTACATCTACCAAACACACATCACTAACACTACAGTTATCACAAGACACTACATCTACCAAACACACATCACTAACACTACAGTTATCACAAGACACTACATCTGTCATACACACGTCACTGACACTACAGTTATCACAAGACACTACATCTACCAAACACACATCACTAACACTACAGTTATCACAAGACACTACATCTACCAAACACACATCACTAACACTACAGTTATCACAAGACACTACATCTATCATACACACGTCACTGACACTACAGTTATCACAAGACACTACATCTATTATACACACATCACTGACACTACAGTTATCACAAGACACTACATCTACCATACACACATCACTAACACTACACTACAGTTATCACAAGACACTACATCTACCAAACACACATCACTAACACTACAGTTATCACAAGACACTACATCTGTCATACACACGTCACTGACACTACAGTTATCACAAGACACTACATCTATTATACACACATCACTGACACTACAGTTATCACAAGACACTACATCTATCAAACACACATCACTGACACTACAGTTATCACAAGACACTACATCTACCAAACACACATCACTAACACTACAGTTATCACAAGACACTACATCTACCAAACACACATCACTAACACTACAGTTTCACAAGACACTACATCTGTCATACACACATCACTAACACTATAGTTATCACAAGACACTACATCTGTCATACACACATCACTAACACTATAGTTATCACAAGACTACATCTATCATACACACATCACTAACACTACAGTTATCACAAGACACTACATCTGTCATACACACATCACTAACACTATAGTTATCACAAGACACTACATCTGTCATACACACATCACTGACACTACAGTTATCACAAGACACTACATCTATCATACACACATCACTAACACTACAGTTATCACAACACACTACATCTGTCATACACACGTCACTGACACTACATTTATCACAAGACACTACATCTACCAAACACACATCACTAACACTACAGTTATCACAAGACACTACATCTGTCATACACACATCACTGACACTACAGTTATCACAAGACACTACATCTATCATACACACATCACTAACACTACAGTTATCACCACACACTACATCTGTCATACACACATCACTAACACTACAGTTATCACAAGACACTACATCTGTCATACACACATCACTATCACTATAGTTATCACAAGACACTACATCTGTCATACACATGTCACTATTAATGTGTATTACTATTGAAATACACATTCATTTTACAGAGAAATATCACGTTTAGATGTTTCTATGTTTCTATTGTGTATTAACATTAACGTTAATGTTACAGGGAAATATCAGATTTATATGTTACTATTGTGTATTAACATTAACGTTAATGTTACAGGGAAATATCAGATTTATATGTTACTATTGTGTATTAACATTAACGTTAATGTTACAGGGAAATATCAGATTTATATGTTACTATTGTGTATTAATATTAAAATACACGTTAATGTTACAGGGAAATATCAGATTTAATAAACTGTATGCAGAGGACTGGATGTGATGAGAAAACACAGGCAGTGGGTAGAAAGCTGGAGAAATTTCAGAAAGATAACTGTGATGTCGTTGTTAGTATGTACCAGTTTATGTCAATTTCTCTGAGTGTGTGTGGGTCTGAGTGTGTGTGTGTCTGTGTGTGTATGTATAGTTATAATTAGATGATGAGGTATAAAACATATTAATTTCAGGTATAACAACAAGCACCACAAAGGCTCCTGAACCAAGTGATGGTAAATAAACATTGTACATGATAAAAATAATACTTTTAATTACTTTAATAATACATGAATGTTATATTGATACATTTGTAATAAATTACTATTTAATATAACAGAAAGTAAAAGTGAAATTAACGTGTTAAAAAAGTAAATGGTTGAAATGTAAGATTTCTCAGGATATTTTGTGTATGTGTGTGTTACATTATTATTATTATTATTATTATT
>CM022677.1:28230547-28278047 GCA_012295275.1 Chrysomallon squamiferum
AATTCCAAAAAAAAAAATAATGAAAGCAAAATTAACAAACGTGTGGATCATGAAAAGATCAGTTGTAATTGTATTTTAATCGTGAAAAGTAATTATTATTTTCATTTTAAAATTGTCTTGATGATTATACAGAAATAACATAAATGTATTTTCAACGCGAAAACGAGGCGAATTCAGAATAGCCTGAAAGTATGTTACTGAGTGTTATATTAAAAAAAAATAAAAAAAAAATAAATACATTTTTTTTTTTTTTTTTTTTAACTTCCAAACAAATAACGATTCACATAGTGAGACGATGTGGACAGGGGATATTTCACCAACAATTCAAGACAGACAGAAGTAGAAAAAAAAATAATAATAATAATAATAATAATAAAAGAAAGAAAGAAAAATAAATAAATAAATTAGAGCTGGGAAGCACTCCATGAAAATAATCTCGTGCAAGTCCAAAATGTATGTGGGCTGATAATGTTCAACTTTTGCAAGCTGTAATAAAATATAATTGTGAATATTTCTCTTTTCAGCGTCTAGATACAGACCAACTTTATCAGGTAAACTGTTATTTATTTATTTTTTTTACTTATTTATTTTTTTCTAAATTATGTTTACATTGAAAATATGAATAAAATATATAAATGTTTGCCAGAAACGTTTTTCTTTTTTTTTTTTGTTTGTTCAGTTTTAAGCAATTAAAATTAATCATTTCTATTGAAAAGCTAATAAAATAATACCATACTGAATTAATAATTTGTTTATTATTATTACAGACATGTTGAATGTGGTATACACAGAATGTGACAGTACAGCTGTACTTTTCTGTGTAATGCTCTTGGAATCTTCAGCAGCAGACGTAAGTGAACAATGCAGGTATCTTTCTCTTTCTTTCATCATTGCTATTTGTTTATTATTATTATGATGATGTTGTACAAATGAATTTGATAATGGACATCTTTTTCTCAAGAACTGTCTTATATTATTTCTTCCGGGTATTTTTTGTTTTCCTTATTTGTTTTTTCTTCTTTTGTTTTCTTTATAAATATATGAATTTATTATTTATTTTAATTTTTTTTATTATATATCTCATTGGTTCATTTCATATTATGTTTTTATTTTTATTTTATATGTTTATTTTTCTAATCTATAATATTTATTTGTTTATTTTTTGTTTATTAATTATAATTACAGAGCAGGAGAAATATATTCACGATGTATTAGAAAAACAAACTGTACAGAAGATCCTCGAATGAAAGCTTTAATTAGCACAGTTAACAGAAGAGTGGAAACATTCAGTTGTGGTGAGTGCATTAACTGAGAGAATAAATAAACAGAAGAATAAATTAACAATAGCCAGAAAGGTTTAATTATAAAAGTATTAGGTTAACTATAATTCTATAATGTTGGATTGATCAGTTAAAGACAGTGAAATTAAAAATATGGTTAAAAAAGCAGGAATCAAATAAAGAAAAATAAACTTAGAAAATCAGTGAAAACAGTTAGAACATGGAAGCGTTCAATACAAAACATCATTTTATATTTAAAAAAAGAAGGAAAATCAATAAGATCATTTTACTAATATATGTTTTGCTCGTATATTTGTTAATTCCATTAAAAAAGAATGAATGAAAGAAAGACTTCTGTTATGAAGTGATAAAATTAGAATAATATTAAGTAGCTATTATTACTGTTGATGAAAACATTAAATTAAATAATCTGGAGGTAACAAAAACCAAGAACACTTCATTAGATAATTTATTTATATTATAACAAATTCATTTTAAATATTTTACTACTGATTTGACTGTGTTAATATTATTGTTATCTGTTTTGTTATACTAATTAATTAATATTATTTATTAAAGATTTAACTGTTTTAATATTATTATTATCTGTTTTGTCATACTAATTAATTAATATTATTTATTAAAGGTTTAACTGTTAATATTATTATTATCTGTTTTGTTATTCTAATTAATAAATATTATTTGTTAAAGATTTAACTGTTTTAATATTATTATTATCTGTTTTGTTATACAAATTAATTAATATTATTTGTTAAAGGTTTAACTGTGTTAATATTATTATTATCTGTTTTGTTACACTAATTAATTAATAATATTTGTTAAAGGTTTAACTGTGTTAATATGATTATTATCTGTTTTGTTATACTAATTAATTAATATTATTTATTAAAGGTTTTCATTTTTCTGAGTACACAGTGTGTAACAGAACTGGTCTTGGTTATTGTAAACTGAATTTTGAAACAGCTGTTGAAACTACAGTCACCAACAAGAGTAAAGTAGACAAAAATCAGATTTGCAGGTAAGTTTTCCAACTTTCAAAACAGAATTCCACACATTCCAGTCCATGAACCCTCTGAAACGGTTGTACAAGAATAATAGAGAAAGAAAAATTGCTTCCTTGAACACTGTTTTAACCTGTAAAACTTCACATCAGAATAATGCTCTTTGCATATGTAATTTTAACCTATACAATTAAACTAGAACACATCACATCAGAATAATGCTCTTTGCATATGTAATTTTAACCTGTAACAGTTAAATTAGAAAACTTCACATCTGAATGATTTGATTAATGATGTTGAAAATGCAGTGGAGATGGATATAATGATGACAATTCTTACATCAGTTTATTTCATTTTTTTCATTTTGTAAAGAATACATGCATATAATTTTCAATTATTTATTTTTGGATTCTTACAACTTTCTATACTTTTGATAGACATGGTGACAAATTCTTCAAGTGTGTTCAGACTGCAGGATGTATGGAGGTGTATAAGACTGACATGGACAAACTACATAATGGACTCAGATTAGCAGGATGTGGTGAGTTGCCTTCCATTTAACAGATTATCTTGAAATATATTTTAAAAACATTCTGTACTTGGAATCTAAAGTAAAAGTAAAATTGAAAATGATGGTTAGATGATTTGATTTGTTGGAAAAACTATTTTTATCTTTATTAACGTCTTCATGATTCTTTTTCTTGTTACAACATATATTTCTTTCGGTTATTTACTAAACTGTGTCTACTTTGATTCTTATTTACTTAAATATTTTGAATGCTTAATTAGTTCAGTATTAGCAAAAAATCAAAAAAGAAAGAAAATAATTTAATCTAAAAACATTATCCCATGAACTTGTTTGCTTCTGTCTTGACGAACATCACACAAGAAACTACCTGCCTGTCCCCACAGAAGAGTTGTAGATGTTCTGTGTAGACACTTCAGCCGCGCCACATGAAATACAATTACTTAAACATTTACCCAGCTCTTCTCTCTTGCTTCTTCTAAGTATTTTTAATAAAATCAAGTTTCTGATGACTTTTCTTGTGATTGGAGGAAAGCAATGGTCTTTCCTATTCTGAATAAATTTTAGCAATGGGCAACTACAGAGGTTTTCAATTCTTAAAGACAAAAACAGTTTGATGCATAGAAAAGAGTTATTTCTGGACAACAGTATAATTCCTGTTGTGAAGGGAACCAAATTTCGGGATTTGCAAAACTTTATCTGCAGTTTGCTGCTAAAGTAAAATCATTGCCAAAATATCCAGCATACGATATGGTATTTGACAACAAATATGTGTGGTTGTTTGATGCAAGGCCAAATGCCATTCAAACATTTGGTATTTTATCTGCTTCCGCCATTGATTTTTCATATTTTGGAAAGACCTACATGTTTTATTATTCCACCATGGTGCATTAAACCATCAGAAGAAATTGCACAAACCATAGCATTTAATCATCAGTTTTTCATGGAAATCAATGAAAAACACTGTGATCCCTGTTTATAAGGATGCATTGCAGGATAGGTATTCTCTAGCTTCTGCTGCTTTTATTCATCAGACATAACTTTTTTCCGTGATTTTTTTTCACTGCTGAAATTCAGGCAATTGTTAAAGCCTGGAAGAAGTTAAACATTCCACATTCAAATATATTATGTTCACATATTCACTTTCGAGCATTCCTTATTTGAGATCTGATATGAAAGTGTATCTTTTTGTCTAATGCCAGTAAAGACATTGTTTTTTGTTCATATCATCATATTTATTTGATTTATATATTTATCCTGAAGAAATCATTGTGTGGACACTGTCACTTTCAGATTTGGAAATAATCATTTAAATTCCATCCTGAACTTGTTTTACAGAGTTACAGAATTTTAATTTATATATATAAAGTAATTTTGTTACAGTTACCTTTCTTGACACCCAGTATGATTTTTAGTGCTGGGGTGTTCTTAAGCATTACTTCATTCATCTAACAAGATTTTTCAGCTGCTTTGCATTTTTATTGCTGCTTACATTAACATGAGTAAACTGACTACAAAATGTTATTCATTATTATTGTGATTAACAGAATTATTGTTGTTGTTGTTGTTGTTCTTTTTAATGTGTCTTGTAATCGTTGGTGCTGCTGTTGTTGAAGATATCACTGTTCAGTATTCCAACTGTAACATTTCATCTCTGAGAACGTGTAAAATGTTATTCGATAACAAAGTTCTGCTCTCAGCAAATACTCTGTGCAGGTTCGTATTTTGTTATATGTATTATGTTCAGTATTATGTTCAGTATTATGTTCAGTATAGTATAGCAACATAATAAAGTTAAGATTTATGGGTGTAGTAATTCAGTATAGATTAATGCAATATAGTATTGGTATAAAATAATATGCTACAGGAATAAAAAGCAAAGCTGTGTAAATTTATATTAAAATAAAATAATAATAAATGTTAATCTTTAGTATAATGTACTATAGTATGTTATAGTGTTACTGATGTATTCTATACCTCAGTGTACCACAGTATAATATATTATAGTACGCCATAGTGTCCTGTAGTACATTGTACCTCAGTATATGATATATAATGTATTATAGTATGTTTTAGTGTCCTGTAGTACATTGTACCTCAGTATACCACAGTATTATGTATTATAGTACGTCATAGTATCCTGTAGTACATTGTACCTCAGTATACCACAGTATTATGTATTATAGTACGTCATAGTATCCTGTAGTACATTGTACCTCAGTATACCACAGTATTATGTATTATAGTACGTCATAGTATCCTGTTGTACATTGTACCTCAGTATACCACTGTTGTTATATTAAATTCAAACGATAATAATGAATATTATAACTTAATAGAGTCACATTATTATCTAGTGAGAAGAAGAAGAGAAATAAACATGGCAGTATGAAAAACTTATAAGATGACAGCTGTAATTATAATTTGAGCTTGTCCAGTCCTTACTGCAGCCTCGGTTTTGTTAAGCAGGTATAGATTACATTTTTAAAATACGTTTCACTGCTAACATTTATTTTTTATGTCAGAGAGGCTCCAGAATTCTTCAAGTGCATAAAACACACTGGTTGTACAGACCACACAGTTTCAAATACTGTCAGTCAGTTGTACAATCAATCTCACTGTTGTAAGTACATACATACATTCATACATTCATACATACATACATACATACTACATACATGTATATATGTTGTCTCGTGGTTGAACGGTAACATCGTCAGTTTTCTGAGTGCGGGTGATTGGCTGCCATTTGTTCGAGTCTCGTTAGCGGCATCTAACGTGTTTGTGACGTCGTGACTGGACTTTGTCCTCCTGTGCCAGCGCGTTATCGAATAATGTCTATGTGCAGAGTCTATTCAGACATACATAAGACAGAAAATATTCAAAATTCTAAACTTCATATATATATATATATATATATATAAAACTAATCTATATCTAAATCTTTATGTATAGTCAGTCACACACATGTACACACACACACACACACACACACACTGATATACGCACAGCTAACATTACATGTAACATTACAACCTGCCATTTCTCACAGTGTGTGTGTGTGAGTTGTGTTATGTGTGTGAATTGTCTGTGTGTGAGTTGTGTGTTATGTGTGTGTGTGTGAGTTGTGTGTTATGTGTGTGTGTGTGTGAGTTGTGTGTTATGTGTGTGAATTGTGTGTGTGAGTTGTGTGTTATGATACAACACAATAACAGGTTAAGAGTTAAAAATAATTCATTTATTTAAACAAATAGCATTAATTACTTAATTTATTGTTAGATATGAAGTCGCTTCCCGTGTCTTGGTGCAGTGAGACAGCATTTACTCAGTGTCAGAACGAATCACCTGCTGCTGCTGCTGCTGCTGTTGATACTGTGCAAGCAGATAATGCCACAAACGTAACAGAAATGTGTGTGTAAGTAGTTTAATGTAGTAACATGATTTCATATGTAATAAATGAATTGAAACCACCGTTAATGTAACGTGATTCCACACTTTTAGTACTTGCACCTAAACCAACGTTAATGTAACGTGATTCCACACTTTTAGTACCTGCACCTAAACCAACGCTAATGTAACGTGATTCCACACTTTTAGTACCTGCACCTAAACCAACGCTAATGTAACGTGATTTCCACTAAACCAACGTTAATGTAACGTGATTCCACACTTTTAGTATCTACACCTAAACCAACGCTAATGTAACGTGATTCCACACTTTTAGTACCTGCACCTAAACCAACGTTAATGTAACGTGATTCCACACTTTTAGTACCTTGCACCTAAACCAACGTTAATGTAACGTGATTCCACACTTTTAGTACTTGCACCTAAACCAACGCTAATGTAACGTGATTCCACACTTTTAGTATGTGCTCTGAAATAATAGGTTAATTAAATGTGAATTCACAGATGTATTATTTAATGAAAAATCACTTTTAAAACTTTTAATAAGCTTTGAAAGATACATTTTTATTACATAAAATTAAACGTGTTTTTCTGAATGATGGCTGATGTTTATAAAGAAGTACATGCTAATTTTGTACAGTGATATAAAGACATACATTCAGTGTCTACATCGTTCAGGCTGCCACTATGATAAACGTGTTGAGAATATAACTAACAGTTTGAAACCAGTCATCAGTCACTTGGGATGTGGTGAGTTTAATATTTATAATATTCAAAACACTCATTCTATGAGAATATCTGTTAACAATGTTTACAGTGTTTTTATGTTTATTATTTGTGTGTGTATACTTCATGGTGCCTTGCAAGTATTTAAATGTCTCGTTATGCATTTTAAGTTTTGTATTTCTGTTTGTGTGTGTGTGAGTGAAGTTTTTCTTCTGTGTGTACATATCTATGATTGTGTTTGCATATGTGTGTGTATCTGTTTCTGTTTCTGCATGTGTGTGTGTCTGTTTCTGTTTCTGTTTCTGTTTCTGTGTGTGTGTGTGTGTCTGTTTCTGTTTCTGCATGTGTGTGTGTGTGTGTGTATGTCTGTTTCTGCATGGGTGTATCAAATGTGTGTGTGATTGTGTGTGTGTGTGTGTTCCTGTTTCTGTTTCTGCATGTGTGTGTGTGTCTGTTTCTGCATGGGTGTATCAAATGTGTGTGTGTTTGTGTGTGTGTGTGTGTGTTCCTGTTTCTGTGAGGGTCTACAAAGAAGATAAATAAATAAATAATAGTCACATATTATAGCCATATTGTGAGATATTTTAAAAATGTTTTTGATTGTGAGATTATTTCAACTAATAATATTTATTTATTTGTTGTAGATTCAAACAATCTTACCTTTTCTTGGTGTAATCAGACAGCAAGGAAGCAGTGTCAACACAGAGATCTGGATAATCTTAAAGATTCAGATGATGTTGCTATGAGAAATCCAGCAGAAATGTGTCTGTAAGTACCTTCACACCTTATTTTCTCTTCATGCTGTTTAACTATAAGCTGTAGAAGTTGTATTTCTTCTGATATCATTTTAACAAATCAGGGCTCTATGACAGTCAGTGTGGGTTTCCTCTCTCTCTGTGTGCTGCCAGCTACTCGTCTGTCAAGAAACTCACACAAACTCCTAGAAACACATCCACATCAACACACAGGCACACAACACACACACACACACAACACACACACATCCACATCAACACACAGGCACACAACACACACACACACAACACACACACATCCACATCAACACACATGCACACAACACACACACACACACGCACGCACCCACCCACCACACACACATAAAGATGGATGTTTATGTGAGATGTCCAGATGATTAGTCTGCAGATATATTATTTGCATACTTCAGGTTCTCATAATTATACAAACACAAACAGTTGTATCATTTTCTTAGTGTGTGAAAAGTCAGCAATATGATTTTGTATGTACAGCAGCAAGCTTAAGACAGATTTTGTTTGTCTATTTTTCTGAAAAAGAGAATTATGTTACCATAAAAACAAAAACGTCTGCATAGTGATAGGTGCTTACCTTCCTCATCTGCATATATATATATATATATATATATATTTCTTTTTTTTTTGCAGAAATTTAGAAACATTCTTTCGGTGTGTACACCATGCAGGCTGCTTCATTGACATGCATGCTGAGAATAAAAGCAATCTGTTGATTACCAGAGTCTTTGAATGTGGTGAGTTCATAGAGTTGATGATACAAAGAAATATATTGTGCTTACTTTAAATTTATGTGTTCCTTTCTCTTTTGAAGAACAAACACTAGAGTTGAACCTTTGAATTCAAGCACATTCACAAACATGTTCCTTGAATGCCAGGATCCTGCTAATATTAGCATCTGATCTGAGGAACTAATGAGTTTGATGAAAACAAGAAATAAAAATATTAACATCTGTGTTTTTGTTTAAAATTTTACCTGCCTGGGTCCTAAGATTGCAGATATATATAGGTGAATTTATGGTAATGCTTCATGCTAACAGAAAAATACAGTGAGGCGTTAATATTAGCTGCATTCAAATATCTTGTGATACTTTGTGATATCAGAATGATAGTTAAAATAAAATAAAAATATAAAATAAACTAAATATTAATAACACTGTTATGATAATGGATTCCCAGTATGTTGATTATCGCACATATTATTGATGTTGTTGACTAGGACAACTCCAGTGTGATATAACTGAAGCAGCAGAGTGCTGGTCTCATTACACAGATCAACTGAATGCTGCAACCACACCAGCTGAGTCATGCAAGTAAGTGTGTGTGTCTGTCTGTGTGTGTGTGTGTGTGTGTGTGTGTGTGTGTGTGTCTGTTGTGTATATATATATATATATTTATGTTTATGTATATTTATACATATTTATATATATTTATTTATAAGCAGTATGCACACAGACACACTGAATGAATTGCATACATTTGTATGAAGTGTTAGAATCTCTTTTATTTATATATTTTTATTCCTGCTTGGTTGGATGATGAGTGGGTCTGTGTGTGTGTGTGTGTGTGTGTGTGTGTGTGTGTGTAGGTATGTATGTGTGTGTGTATGTGGGTATGTGTGTGTGTGTGGGGGGTATGCGTGTCTGTGTGTGGGTGTCTGTGTGTCTGTGTGTGTGTGGGTGGGTGTCTGTGTGTGTGTGTCTGTGTGTGTGTGGTGTGTCTATGTGAGTGTGTCTGTATGTGTGCCTGGGTGGGTGGGTGTCTATGTGAGGTGTCTGTATGTGTGTGTGTGTGTGTGTCTGTGTGTGTGTGTGTGTGTGGGTGTCTATGTGTGTGTCTGTGTGTGTAGGTATGTGTGTGTGTGTGTGTGTGTGTGTGTCTGTGTGTATGTGTGTGTGTGGGTGTCTATGTGTGTGTGTGTCTGTGTGTGTGTGTAGGTATGTGTGTGTGTCTGTCTGTGTATGTGTCTGTGTGTGTGTGTCTGTGTGTGTGGGTGTCTGTGTGTGTGGGTGTGTCTGTGTGTGTGTGGGTGGGTGTCTGTGTGTAAGTGTGTGTGTGTGTGTGTGTGTGGGGTGTCTGTGTGGGTGGGTGTCTGTGGGTGTCTATATGTGTGTCTGTGTGTGTGTGTGTGTGTGGGTGTCTGTATGTGTGTCTGTGTGTGGGTGTCTGTGTGTGTGTGTGTGTGTGTGTGTGTGTGTGTGTGTGTGTGTGTGTGTGGGTGGGTGTCTGTGTGTCTGTGTGTCTCTGTGTGGGTGTCTGTGTGTGGGGGTTGTCTGTGTGTGTGTCTGTGTGTGTGTGGGTGGGTGGTTGTCTGTGTGAGTGTCTGTATGTGGGTGGATGTATGTGTGTGTGTGTCTGTGTGTCTCTGTATGGGTGTCTGTGTGCGTGTCTGTGTGTTGGCGTCTGTGTGTGTGTTTTGTGTGTCTGTGTGTCTCTGTGTGTGTGTGTGTGTGTCTGTGTATGTGTCTGTGTGTCTATGTGTGTGTGTGTGTGTCTGTGTTACTGTGTGTGTATGTGTGTGTATATATATGTGTGTCTGTGTATGTGTGTGTGTGGGTGTCTGTGTGTGTGTCTGTGTGGGTGTCTGTGTGTATGTGTGTGTGTGGGTGGGTGTATGTGTGTGTGTGTGGGTGTGTGGGTGTATATGTGTGTGTGGTGGGGGGGTGTGTGTGTGGGTGGGTGGGTGGGTGGGTGGGTGTATGTGTGTCTGTGTGTCTGTGTGTATGTGTGTGTGGGTGTCTGTATGTGTGTCTGTGTGTGGGTGTCTGTGTGTATGTGTGTGTGTGTGTGGGTGGGTGTATGTGTGTGTGGGTGGGTGGGTGTGTGTGTGTGTGGGTGGGTGTATGTGTGTGGGTGGGTGGGTGGGTGGATGTATGTGTGTCTGTGTGTTTTGTGGGGGTGTCTGTGTTGTGTGGGGGTGTCTGTATGTGTGTGTGTGTGTCTGTGTGTTTATGTGTTTGTATCTGTGTGTGTGTGTGTGTTGGAGTCAGTTTAGGTGTTTTGGGGTGATTCTTTATTACTTTTTATTGTTATTGTGTGTTGTTATTTTTGGTTATATAAATATTTGTTACTCCTTCGTAACTACTGAATTAACTGGACTATTAATAAAATGTTAGACAAATTTCTAAATTGATTTTTATTAGGCTAGACAACTTCGTAGATGAAAATATCTATGAAAAATATAAAATAGCAGAAACAAATTATTATCGTTTTTCAGATGTAGCAGAAAATTCCTTAAATGCACAAAGATTTCTGGTTGTAGTAATGTTCCACATTTTCAGCAAAAAGTTAATCAAATTAAAGATGTGTTAAAAAAGAATTGCAGTAAGTATCTTTCAAGTGAAACTTCAAAAATTAAAAGTATTGATTTTAACTAGAATTACAGTAATTTCCTATTTAAAAAAATGTCACACACACATGACAACTGATATAAATAATCCAAGTATGATAATTTCTGTCTACATATTTTACACAGCTTTTGGTTTTTACTGACTGCTCATTAACATGATCCTTATTATTATGTGTATTATTATTATTATTATTATTATTATTATTATTATTATTATTATTATTATTATTATTATTATTATTATTATTATTATTATTGTTACTATTATTGTTATTATTATTGTTATTGTTGTTATTATTATTATTATTATTATTATTATTATTATGCTCTTTGTTATTTCCTTTGATTATTTAATTTACTTAAATGATATGAGTGAAATTACTTTAAAAGTATTTTTTATTATTGTTATTGTTGTTATTTTTATATTCATAGTCATCATCATCATACTTTACCTATTTTATCATTTAGAATATTCTTAAATTAGTTTTGTTATTGTTACTGTTGTTGTTATTTTTATACTGAGTGTCATCATCATCATACTTTACCTAGTTTATCATTTAGAATATTCTTTAATTAGTTTTGTTACTGTTACTGTTGTTGTTGTTGTTATTTTTATACTGAGTGTCATCATCATCATAGTTTACCTATTTTATCATTTAGAATATTATTTAATTAGTTTTGTTACTGTTACTGTTGTTGTTGTTGTTATTTTTATACTCATTGTCATCATCATCATACTTTACCTATTTTATCGTTTAGAATATTATTTAATTAGTTTTGTTACTGTTACTGTTGTTGTTGTTGTTATTTTTATACTCATTGTCATCATCATCATACTTTACCTATTTTATCGTTATTCTTTAATTAGTTTTGTTACTGTTGTTGTAGATCTGACTGACAGAGAGGACATGAAATGTAACAGAACACTACTTGATTCATGTCATACACAACTAAAAACAAACCTTGATGCTCCTGGGACTGCTAGTCACAAATGCAGGTCAGTGTTAATAATAACAACAACAACATAGAAAACTAATGATGATAATAATGATTATAATGATAATAACGATAATAATAATGTTGATGAGGATAATAATAATAATGAAAATAATAATAATGATGATGATAATAATAACGATAATAATTATCATAATAATAATACTGATTATGATAACTATAATAATAACATAATAATGATAATGATACTAAAAAGAATAATAATTATTATTATAATAATAATAATGATAATGATAATAATAATAATGATAATAATGATAATAATTATAACGATACTTATAATAATAATGATAATGATAATAATAATCATAATAATATATTGGATGATGACACTGATGATTAATATGATGATGCATAACAAGAATAGTAACTGTAGGAGTTATGTTAATGACTGAAGTAAAACAAATACACTTGCAATAAAAATAGTGACTTAGTCGTTATGTTAATGACTGTAGTTAAACAACTGCAGTAAGAGTGAAAATAGTTATGTTAATGACTGTAGTTAAACAACTGCAGTAAGAGTGAAAATAGTTATGTTAATGACTGTAGTTAAACAACTGCAGTAAGAGTGAAATTAGTTATGTTAATGACTGTAGTTAAACAACTGCAGTAAAAGTGAAAATAGTTATGTTAATGACTGTAGTTAAACAACTGCAGTTAGAGTGAAAATAGTTATGTTAATGACTGTAGTTAAACAACTGCAGTAAGAGTGAAAATAGTTATGTTAATGACTGTAGTTAAACAACTGCAGTAAGAGTGAAAATAGTTATGTTAATGACTGTAGTTAAACAACTGCAGTAAGAGTGAAAATAGTTATGTTAATGAATGTAGTTAAACAACTGCAGTAAGAGTGAAAATAGACTTCTAATAAAAATAGCTGAGTGTTGTAGTAACATTAGAGTTAGCCAGGGTCAGTATGACGAGTTAAGACATATTTTCACCTAATTCATTGATTAGACTTCCTGTATGTCACTGAGTCCTCTATCATTTTGTTCAGCTGTAAACTCTTTCTTCAAGAGTCTCCTTTCTACATGTCATTGAGTCCTGTATTATTTTCTAGAGCTGTAATTCTTCAAGTGTCTTCTTTCTACACGTTATTGAGTCCTGTATCATTTTCTAGAGCTGTAATTCTTCAAGTGTCTTCTTTCTACACGTTATTGAGTCCTGCATCATTTTCTAGAGCTGTAATTCTTCAAGTGTCCTCTTCCTGCATGTCACTCAGTCCTGTATCATTTTCAAGAGCTGTAATTCTTCAAGTGTCTTCTTCCTGCATGTCACTGAGTCCTGTATCATTTTCAAGAGCTGTAATTCTTCAAGTGTCTTCTTCCTGCATGTCACTGAGTCCTGTATCATTTTCAAGAGCTGTAATTCTTCAAGTGTCTTCTTCCTGCATGTCACTGAGTCCTGTATCATTTTCAAGAGCTGTAATTCTTCAAGTGTCTTCTTCCTGCATGTCACTGAGTCCTGTATCATTTTCAAGAGCTGTAATTCTTCAAGTGTCTTCTTCCTGCATGTCACTGAGTCCTGTATCATTTTCAAGAGCTGTAATTCTTCAAGTGTCTTCTTCCTGCATGTCACTGAGTCCTGTATCATTTTCAAGAGCTGTAATTCTTCAAGTGTCTTCTTCCTGCATGTCACTGAGTCCTGTATCATTTTCAAGAGCTGTAATTCTTCAAGTGTCTTCTTCCTGCATGTCATTGAGTCCTGTATCATTTTGTAGAGCTGTAAACTCTTTCTTCAAGTGTCTTCTTCCTGCATGTCATTGAGTCCTGTATCATTTTCAAGAGCTGTAATTCTTCAAGTGTCTTCTTCCTACATGTCACAGAGTCCTGTATCATTTTCAAGAGCTGTAATTCTTCAAGTGTTTTCTTTCTACATGTCATTGAGTCCTGTATCATTTTCAAGAGCTGTAATTCTTCAAGTGTCTTCTCCCTGCATGTCACTGAGTCCTGTATTATTTTGTAGAGCTGTAAACTCTTTCTTTAAGTGTCTTCTTTCTACATGTCATTGAGTCCTGTATCATTTTGCAGAGCTGTAATTCTTCAAGTGTCTTCTTTCTGCATGACATTGAGTCCTGTATCATTTTGTAGAGCTGTAAACTCTTTCTTCAAGTGTCTTCTTCCTGCATGTCATTGAGTCCTGTATCATTTTCAAGAGCTGTAATTCTTCAAGTGTCTTCTTCCTGCATGTCACTGAGTCCTGTATCATTTTCAAGAGCTGTAATTCTTCAAGTGTCTTCTTCCTGCATGTCACTGAGTCCTGTATCATTTTCAAGAGCTGTAATTCTTCAAGTGTCTTCTTCCTGCATGTCACTGAGTCCTGTATCATTTTGTAGAGCTGTAATTCTTCAAGTGTCTCCTTTCTACATGTCATTGAGTCCTGTATCATTTTGTAGAGCTGTAATTCTTCAAGAGTCTCCTTTCTACGACATTGAGTCCTGTATCATTTTGTAGAGCTGTAAACTCTTTCTTCAAGTGTCTTCTTTCTACATGTCATTGAGTCCTGTATTATTTTGTACAGCTGTAAACTCTTTCTTCAAGTGTCTTCTTTATGCATGTCATTGAGTCCTGTATTATTTTGTAGAGCTGTAATTCTTCAAGTGTCTTCTTTCTACATGTCATTGAGTCCTGTATCATTTTGTAGAGCTGTAATTATTCAAGTGACTTCTTTCTGCATGTCATTGAGTCCTGTATTATTTTGTAGAGCTGTGATTCTTCACGTGTCTTCTTCCTGCATGTCATTGAGTCCTGTATTATTTTGTAGAGCTGTAAACTCTTTCTTCAAGTGTCTTCTTCCTTCATGTCATTGAGTCCAGTATTATTTTGTAGAGCTGTAAATTCTTTCTTCTAATGTCTTCTTTCTACATCTGATTGAGTCCTGTATTATTTTCTAGAGCTGTAAACTCTTTCTTGAAGTGTCTTCTTTCTGCATGTTATTGAGTCCTGTATTATTTTGTAGAGCTGTAAACTCTTTCTTCAAGTGTCTTCTTTCTTCATGTCATTCAGTCCTGTATTATTTTCTAGAGCTGTAAACTCTTTCTTCAAGTGTCTTCTTTCTTCATGTCATTGAGTCCTGTATTATTTTCTAGAGCTCAAACCTCTTTCTTCAAGTGTCTTCTTTCTGCATGTCATTGAGTCCTGTATCATTTTGTAGAGCTGTAAACTCTTTCTTCAAGTGTCTTCTTTATGCTTGTCTCTGTGTCCTGTATTATTTTGTAGAGCTGTAAACTCTTTCTTGAAGTGTATTCTTTATGCATGTCATTGAGTCCTGTATTATTTTGTAGAGCTGTAATTCTTCAAGTGTCTTCTTCCTGCATGTCACTGAGTCCTGTATTATTTTGTAGAGCTGTAAACTCTTTCTTCAAGTGTCTTCTTCCTGTATGTCATTGAGTCCTGTATTATTTTGTAGAGCTGTAATTCTTCAAGTGTCTTCTTCCTGCATTTCATTGAGTCCTGTATTATTTTTAGCGCTGTAATTCTTCAAGTGTCTTCTTTATGCATGTCACTGAGTACTGTATCATTTTGTAGGGCTGTAAACTCTTTCTTCAAGTGTCTTCTTTCTGCATGTCATTGAGTCCTGTATTATTTTGTAGAGCTGTAAACTCTTTCTTCAAGTGTCTTCTTTCTGCATGTCATTGAGTCCTGTACTATTTTGTAGAGCTGTAAACTCTTTCTTCAAGTGTCTTCTTTCTGCATGTCATTGAGTCCTGTATCATTTTGCAGAGCTGTAATTCTTCAATTGTCTTCTTTCTGCATGTCATTGAGTCCTGTATCATTTTGTAGAGCTGTAATTTTTCAAGTGTCTCCTTTCTACATGTCATTGAGTCCTGTATCATTTTGTAGAGCTGTAATTCTTCAAGAGTCTCCTTTCTACGACATTGAGTCCTGTATCATTTTGTAGAGCTGTAAACTCTTTCTTCAAGTGTCTTCTTTCTACATGTCATTGAGTCCTGTATCATTTTGTAGAGCTGTAATTCTTCAAGTGTCTCCTTTCTACATGTCATTGAGTCCTGTATCATTTTGTAGAGCTGTAATTCTTCAAGAGTCTCCTTTCTACATGTCATTGAGTCCTGTATCATTTTGTAGAGCTGTAATTCTTCAAGTGTCTTCTTTCTGCATGTCATTCATCCCTGTATTATTTTGTACAGCTGTAAACTCTTTCTTCAAGTGTCTTCTTTCTGCGTGTCATTGAGTCCTGTATTATTTTGTAGAGCTGTAAACTCTGTCTTCAAGTGTCTTCTTTCTGCATGTCATTGAGTCCTGTATTATTTTGTAGAGCTGTAAACTCTTTCTTCAAGTGTCTTCTTTCTGCATGTCATTGAGTCCTGTATTATTTTTAGCGCTGTAATTCTTCAAGTGTCTTCTTTATGCCTGTCACTGAGTACTGTATCATTTTGTAGGGCTGTAAACTCTTTCTTCAAGTGTCTTCTTTCTCCATGCCATTGAGTCCTGTATTATTTTGTAGAGCTGTAAACTCTTTCTTCAAGTGTCTTCTTTCTGCATGTCATTGAGTCCTGTATTATTTTGTAGAGCTGTAAACTCTTTCTTCAAGTGTCTTCTTTCTGCATGTCATTGAGTCCTGTATCATTTTGCAGAGCTGTAATTCTTGAATTGTCTTGTTTCTGCATGTCATTGAGTCCTGTATCATTTTGTAGAGCTGTAATTCTTCAAGTGTCTCCTTTCTACATGTCATTGAGTCCTGTATCATTTTGTAGAGCTGTAATTCTTCAAGAGTCTCCTTTCTACGACATTGAGTCCTGTATCATTTTGTAGAGCTGTAAACTCTTTCTTCAAGTGTCTTCTTTCTACATGTCATTGAGTCCTGTATTATTTTGTACAGCTGTAAACTCTTTCTTCAGGTGTCTTCTTTATGCATGTCATTGAGTCCTGTATTATTTTGTAGAGCTGTAATTCTTCAAGTGTCTTCTTTCTACATGTCATTGAGTCCTGTATCATTTTGTAGAGCTGTAATTATTCAAGTGACTTCTTTCTGCATGTCATTGAGTCCTGTATTATTTTGTCTAGCTGTGATTCTTCACGTGTCTTCTTCCTGTATGTCATTGAGTCCTGTATTATTTTGTAGAGCTGTAAACTCTTTCTTCAAGTGTCTTCTTCTTTCATGTCATTGAGTCCTGTATTATTTTGTAGAGCTGTAAATTCTTTCTTCTAATGTCTTCTTTCTACATCTGATTGAGTCCTGTATTATTTTCTAGAGTTGTAAACTCTTTCTTCAAGTGTCTTCTTTCTGCATGTTATTGAGTCCTGTATTATTTTGTAGAGCTGTAGACTCTTTCTTCAAGTGTCTTCTTTCTTCTTGTCATTCAGTCCTGTATTATTTTCTAGAGCTGTAACCTCTTTCTTCAAGTGTCTTCTTTCTTCATGTCATTGAGTCCTGTATTATTTTCTAGAGCTCAAACCTCTTTCTTCAAGTGTCTTCTTTCTGCATGTCATTGAGTCCTGTATCATTTTGTAGAGCTGTAAACTCTTTCTTCAAGTGTCTTCTTTATGCTTGTCTCTGTGTCCTGTATTATTTTGTAGAGCTGTAAACTCTTTCTTGATGTGTATTCTTTATGCATGTCATTGAGTCCTGTATTATTTTGTAGAGCTGTAATTCTTCAAGTGTCTTCTTCCTGCATGTCACTGAGTCCTGTATTATTTTGTAGAGCTGTAAACTCTTTCTTCAAGTGTCTTCTTCCTGCATGTCATTGAGTCCTGTATTATTTTGTAGAGCTGTAATTCTTCAAGTGTCTTCTTCCTGCATGTCATTGAGTCCTGTATTATTTTTAGCGCTGTAATTCTTCAAGTGTCTTCTTTATGCATGTCACTGAGTACTGTATCATTTTGTAGGGCTGTAAACTCTTTCTTCAAGTTTCTTCTTTCTGCAAGTCATTGAGTCCTGTATTATTTTGTAGAGCTGTAAACTCTTTCTTCAAGTGTCTTCTTTCTGCATGTCATTGAGTCCTGTATTATTTTGTAGAGCTGTAAACTCTTTCTTCAAGTGTCTTCTTTCTGCATGTCATTGAGTCCTGTATCATTTTGCAGAGCTGTAATTCTTCAATTGTCTTCTTTCTGCATGTCATTGAGTCCTGTATCATTTTGTAGAGCTGTAATTCTTCAAGTGTCTCCTTTCTACATGTCATTGAGTCCTGTATCATTTTGTAGAGCTGTAATTCTTCAAGAGTCTCCTTTCTACGACATTGAGTCCTGTATCATTTTGTAGAGCTGTAAACTCTTTCTTCAAGTGTCTTCTTTCTACATGTCATTGAGTCCTGTATTATTTTGTAGAGCTGTAATTCTTCAAGTGTCTTCTTTCTACATGTCATTAAGTACTGTATTATTTTGTAGAGATGTAAACTCTTTCTTCAAGTGTTTTCTTTGTAGATGTCATTGAGTACTGTATTATTTTGTAGAGCTGTAATTCTTCAAGTGTCTTTTTTCTGCATGTCATTGAGTCCTGTATTATTTTGTAGAGCTGTAAACTCTTTCTTCAAGTATCTTCTTTCTACATGTCATTGAGTACTGTATTATTTTGTAGAGCTGTAAACTCTTTCTTCAAGTGTCTTCACAAAGGTGACTGTGCAGCTGATCCAGTGGCTAGAAGTATATTTAAAAACAAGTCTGAATCATTAGGATGTGGTAAAGTTGTTTTTTTTCTTTGTTAATAATCTTCTTCTTCTTGTTCTTCTTCTTCTTCTTCTTCTTCTTCTTCTTCTTCTTCTTCTTCTTCTTCTTCTTCTTCTTCTTCTTCTTCTTCTTCTTATTATTATTATTATTATTATTATTATTATTATTATTATTATTATTATTTAATAAACATTTGCTATCCTTGGTAAATATTGAATTAAACAAATATTTATAAATTGATTTGGTTGACTATTTCGTTTTGAATTAAATCTTGTATTGTATATAGAAATATAAAACTCTGTTTACGAAAGGTTAATTAAAAGCAGAGTGTGTACTATGTTGACTTACACTGAACAATGAACAAACGCAACAAGCCATCACACTCAGACAAACCAAGAGACACTTGTATATTTATTTATTTATTTATTTATTTTATTTAATATTTCATTATTTATTTAGTTATTTATGTTCTTATGTATTTATTTATGTATTTGTTTATTTATTTGTTACAGTTTCAAAATGTAAGAGTATACTGAATTCGTGTAAAGCAGACTTTCAAACTTATATTGAGGTTCGAATGAAAACACAAGTAGATGAAAAAGACATTTGCACGTAAGTAGCCTAGTTTCAAAAACTTTATATTATTAAATATGATTTTTTCATTTAGTACACTTAATAGTATTGTTCTTAAAAAGATGTTTCTATTTTGTTCAGGTTTCCTATTAACACAATTTCTTTAAGATGTGTTGTTGTTGTTGTGTGTGTATGTGTGTGTCTTGCACATGCTTGCATACACCTATGTGCCAGGATGAAGAAATTCCCACAATGGTGTTTACACACACACACACACACACACACACACATACACACACACACACACAAACACACAATAGAGACACAACTGAAACATATGCACACAGAGATATACACACACAAACACATACACACATACTGTAGACACAAACACAGACACACACAGAGAAACACACAGACACAGATATATATACAAAACACACACACAGAGACACAGAGACACACACACAGACACACATATACACAGAGAGACACACACACAATAGTAATTACTGTTATTTACAGAGCAGGTAACAAGTTCTTAATGTGTGTCCAAAACTACAACTGTGATTATAACAGAGAGATGAAGCTCAGAACTGATTCTATCACAGACAGCGTCAACAGATTTGGCTGCAGTAAGTAAACATTTGTATATATAATACTGTCATCACTGATTTAAAACACATGTATTTGTTCATTATAAGAGATTGTAAACTTTTGTATATATAATACTGTCATCACTGATTTAAAACACATGTATTTGTTCATTATAAGAGATTGTAAACTTTTGTATATATAATACTGTCATCACTGATTTAAAACACATGTATTTGTTCATTATAAGAGATTGTAAACATTTGTATATATAATACTGTCATCACTGATTTAAAACACATGTATTTGTTTATTATAAGAGATTGTAATTGACCTGTAAACTACTTGAGTAGGTTTGACTCTGAGAGCTATAATAAAGCTAACTAGATTACTGGCAGATTCCCTCTGTGCTTTTTATAGCAAATTTCTTCTTTTTATGTGTGTGTGTGTGTACATACAAACACACATATCTAGTAGAAATAGTTATATATACAGCTTTGTGTACATTAGTAACATTCTCGTAGAAATAGTTATATATACAGCTTTGTGTACATTAGTAACATTCTCATAGAAATAGTTATATGTACAGCTGTGTACACTAGTAACATTCTAGTAGAAATATTTATATATACAGCTTTGTGTACATTAGTAACATTCTAGTAGAAATATTTATATGTACAGCTGTGTACACTAGTAACATTAGTAGAAATAGTTATATATACAGCTTTGTGTACATTAGTAACATTCTCATAGAAATATTTATATATACAGCTTTGTGTACATTAGTAACATTCTCATAGAAATAGTTATATATACAGCTTTGTGTACATTAGTAACATTCTAGTAGAAATATTTATATGTACAGCTGTGTACACTAGTAACATTAGTAGAAATAGTTATATGTACAGCTTTGTGTACATTAGTAACATTCTAGTAGAAATAGTTACATACACAAAAACTGAACTTCTCTGATTATAGATTAAAATCTTCCTAAGTCGTAATCACAAATATTAAAAAAGGGTTATTTGTGAAAAACCCACAAAAACCCCCCAACAAATATGTAACATTTACAGGGACAGTCTGATACACGCGATGCACATAAACACACACACACACAAACACATAATATATAGTTAATGTAATTATTTCTTGTTTTTCAAAGTGCTGCCAGAAGCTGTGATAATGAAATGTAATGTATTTGCTTTTGCTTCTTGTCCTCAAATAGAAGCTGATCATAATACTACACTTAGAAAAATGTGCAGGTAAGTGTGATCAAGTCTTTTAGTATAGACTAGGACACTGGTTACAGAAGTCATTTAGTATAGACTAGGACACTGGTTACAGAAGTCATTTAGAATAGACTAGGACATTGGTTACAGAAGTCTTTTAGTATAGACTAGGACACTGGTTACAAAAGTCATTTAGTATAGACTAGGACACTGGTTACAGAAGTCATTTAGAATAGACTAGGACACTGGTTACAAAAGTCATTTAGTTTAAACTAGGACACTGGTTACAGAAGTCATTTAGTTTAAACTAGGACACTGGTTACAGAAGTCATTTAGTATAGACTAGGAGACTGGTTACAGAAGTCATTTAGTATAGACTAGGACATTGGTTACAGAAGTCTTTTAGTATAGACTAGAAGACTGGTTACAAAATTCATTTCGTATAGACTAGGACACTGGTTACAGAAGTCATTTAGTTTAAACTAGAAGACTGGTTACAAAATTCATTTCTTATAGACTAGGAGACTGGTTACAAAAGTCATTTAGTTTAAACTAGGAAACTGGTTACAGATGTTCTAATAAAGAGAATAGTAATAGTAGAAGCTCTATAGTTCATAACAGAAGTAAAAGGGTATTGGTAACAATAGATCTGTAATAACAATAACAGTGGTAGCAGAAATACTGAAAGAGTTATTCATAGTTTGTAACACCAGAATTGTATTAGTAACAGGTTCATAATACAGTGAAATAGTAGTAACAGACGTAGAAATACAGTGAAATAGTAGTAAGAGAAGTAGATATAACATGAAATAGTAGTAACAGAAGTAGTAATAATTGTGAAATAGTAGTAACAAGTAGTAATAACAGTGAAATAGCAGTAGCAGAAGTAGTAATAACATGAAATAGTAGTAACAGGAGTGGCAATAACATGAAATAGTAGTAACAGGAGTGGCAATAACATGAAATAGTAGTTTACAGAAGTAGTAATAACAGTAAAATAGTAGTAACAAGTAGTAATAACAGTGAAATAGCAGTAGCAGAAGTAGTAATAACATGAAATAGTAGTAACAGGACTAGTAATAACATGAAATAGAACTAAAATTCTAGTAGAAATAGTTATAGAGCTTCGTGTAAATTAGGAACACTAGTAGAAATAGTTATATATATACCTTTGTGCACATTAGTAACATTAGTAGAAATAGTTATATATACAGCTATATGTACATTAGTAGAAATAGTTATATATACAGCTATATGTACATTAGTAACATTAGTAGAAATAGTTATATATATACCTTTGTGTACATTAGTAACATTAGTAGAAATAGTTATATATACAGCTTTGTGTACATTAGTAACATTAGTAGAAATAGTTATATATACAGCTTTGTGTACAGTAGTAATATACTAGTAGAAATATTTATATATACAGCTTTGTGTACATTAGTAATATACTAGTAGAAATATTTATATATACAGCTTTGTGTACATTAGTAACATTCTAGTAGAAATAATTATATATACAGCTATATGCACATTAGTAACATTAGTAGAAATAGTTATATATACAGCTTTGTGTACATTAGTAACATTAGTAGAAATATTTATATATACAGCTTTGTGTACATTAGTAATATACTAGTAGAAATATTTATATATACAGCTTTGTGTACATTAGTAATATACTAGTAGAAATATTTATATATACAGCTATATGCACATTAGTAACATTAGTAGAAATAGTTATATATACAGCTATATGCACATTAGTAACATTAGTAGAAATAGTTATATATACAGCTTTGTGTACAGTAGTAATATACTAGTAGAAATATTTATATATACAGCTTTGTGTACATTAGTAATATACTAGTAGAAATATTTATATATACAGCTTTGTGTACATTAGTAACATTCTAGTAGAAATAATTATATATACAGCTATATGCACATTAGTAACATTAGTAGAAATAGTTATATATACAGCTTTGTGTACATTAGTAACATTAGTAGAAATATTTATATATACAGCTTTGTGTACATTAGTAATATACTAGTAGAAATATTTATATATACAGCTTTGTGTACATTAGTAATATACTAGTAGAAATATTTATATATACAGCTATATGCACATTAGTAACATTAGTAGAAATAGTTATATATACAGCTATATGCACATTAGTAACATTAGTAGAAATAGTTATATATACAGCTTTGTGTACAGTAGTAATATACTAGTAGAAATAGTTATATATACAGCTTTGTGTACATTAGTAATATACTAGTAGAAATATTTATATATACAGCTTTGTGTACAGTAGTAATATACTAGTAGAAATATTTATATATACAGCTTTGTGTACATTAGTAACATTAGTATAAATAATTTATTATGATACCAGTACATAGTAGTTGAAGGTTAGTAATGATAGTTGTAAATGCAGTAATAGAAATTGAGGTAGTGAAATTAGTAATGGTAGTGGTAATGATATAATTGATAATACTAGTAGTAAATGTAGCAGTGTTGATAGTATTACAATTTGCTTTTCACAGAAATGTTTACCAGCACTTCAGGTGTTCTCAACAAGCTGGTTGTGTGAATGATCCAGAGGTCAAAGATAGATTTGGCAGATTGAAAAATATAGTTCAAGGTTTTGGATGTGGTATGTTTTCTGTTTTCCTGTAAGACTTCATGTTCTCAAGTTGAATGTTTGTATGATCTTGTAATTAAGGATAAAAATGCAATTGAATATTTTGGTGTGTTTTCTATTTCTCCATAAGACTTTTGTATGGCTGTTTATGTTACATGTATGTTGTTGTCAGAAAGATTGTTATTATTTTATTTTACTTTTTATTTATAATTACTAATCATTATGGTTACAGATATGAACCTGACTGTGTATCCTAGATGTACAGCTGTTGCTGAAGTTAAGTGTCATAAAGACTTTGATGCTTCCATTGATGCTATAAACCTTGTTACCAGTAAATACAGGAGACTGTACATTTGCAGGTAAGCAGTTTAAATGTGTTTTAATTCTTACTCTGTGAAGCACACGTAGTAATTCTATATTAATATTATTTAAATACCTTTATATAAGTGTCTGTTTATCAAATAAACAAATATCAGTAATAATAATGTTGTTTATAATGAATATAATAATAATAATTTTGGGCATAATAATACAAAAATAAAATAAAGAATAATTAAGATTTATATTTGTATTATCTGACAGAGCAGCAAACTCACTTCGTCTCTGCCTGCAGCGAGCAGGCTGCTCTGCAGGACCTGTCAGGATGAACACGCAAACCTGGATAACCAAAATAAAGAACTTAGGATGCTGTATGTTGTTATTTTCTAAAACTTAACTAACAAGTGTGTACCCTAATGATTTGAGGCAGTGAATGATAACTAAATAAACTTAACTAACAAGTGTGTATCCTAATGATTTGAGGCAGTGAATGATAACTAAATAAACTTAACTAACAAGTGTGTACCCTAATGATTTGAGGCAGTGAATGATAACTAAATAAACTTAACTAACAAGTGTGTACCCTAATGATTTGAGGCAGTGAATGATAACTAAATAAACTTAACTAACAAGTGTGTATCCTAATGATTTGAGTCAGTGAATGATTGCTAACTAACTTAACTAACAAGTGTCTATCCTAATGATTTGAGGCAGTGAATGATTGCTAAATAAACTTAACTAACAAGTGTGTACCCTAATGATTTGAGGCAGTGAATGATAACTAAATAAACTTAACTAACAAGTGTGTATCCTAATGATTTGAGTCAGTGAATGATTGCTAACTAACTTAACTAACAAGTGTCTATCCTAATGATTTGAGGCAGTGAATGATTGCTAAATAAATTTCTAATACACTATGAGTCGCTGCATGTCAATCATTCCTTCCAGTAATCCATCAACATTTTAGCAAACATTAAGCTAGGTTTTTTCTTTCTGTCAGATAATGATATTGATGATAATAATGATTATTAATGCTGGTCTTGTTGTTTTTATTATTATTATTTTTATTATTATTATTATTATTATTAATTATTAACTATTACTATTATCATTAATTATTGTTATTGTTATTTATTATATTTATTATTATTATTATGATTATTATTATTATTATTATTATTATTATTATTATTATTATTATTATTATTATTATTATTGATTTTTATTATTACAGATGTGTATCCAGAATGCAGTGAGGTGAATGTGTCATCTTGTAAACAGAATTTAAAATCAGATTTTCAAACTGCTCTGACAACACTAAACAACACTTTAATGTGCAGGTGAGAACTTTGTACTGAGAACAATACTGAATTAGATAGTTCATACATAAACACAGCCATGTTGAAAAAAACTAAAGTGTAGTTAGTCCATACATAAACACAGTCACGTTGTAAAAACTAAAGTGTAGTTAGTTTCATACATAAACACAGTCATGTTTTAAAAACTAAAGTGTAGTTAGTTTCATACATAAACACAGCCATGTTTTAAAAACTAAAGTGTAGTTAGTTTCATACATAAACACAGCCATGTTTTAAAAACTAAAGTGTAGTTAGTTTCATACATAAACACAGTCACATTGTAAAAACTAAAGTGTAGTTAGTTTCATACATAAACACAGCCATGTTTTAAAAACTAAAATGTAGTTAGTTTCATACATAAACACAGCCATGTTTTAAAAACTAAAGTGTAGTTAGTTTCATACATAAACACAGTCATGTTGAAAAAACTAAAGTGTAGTTAGTCTATACATAAACACAGCCATGTTTTAAAAACTAAAGTGTAGTTAGTTTCATACATAAACACAGCCATGTTTTAAAAACTAAAGTGTAGTTAGTTTCATACATAAACACAGCCATGTTTTAAAAACTAAAGTGTAGTTAGTTTCATACATAAACACAGCCATGTTTTAAAAACTAAAGTGTAGTTAGTTTCATACATAAACACAGCCATGTTTTAAAAACTAAAGTGTAGTTAGTTTCATACATAAACACAGTCATGTTTTAAAAACTAAAGTGTAGTTAGTTTCATACATAAACACAGTCACATTGTAAAAACTAAAGTGTAGTTAGTCCATACATAAACACAGTCATGTTTTAAAAACTAAAGTGTAGTTAGTTTCATACATAAACACAGTCACATTGTAAAAACTAAAGTGTAGTTAGTTTCATACATAAACACAGCCACATTGTAAAAACTAAAGTGTAGTTAGTCCATACATAAACACAGTCATGTTTTAAAAACTAAAGTGTAGTTAGTTTCATACATAAACACAGCCACATTGTAAAAACTAAAGTGTAGTTAGTTTCATACATAAACACAGCCATGTTTTAAAAACTAAAGTGTAGTTAGTTTCATACATAAACACAGCCATGTTTTAAAAACTAAAGTGTAGTTAGTCTATACATAAACACAGCCATGTTTTAAAAACTAAAGTGTAGTTAGTCTATACATAAACACAGCCATGTTTTAAAAACTAAAGTGTAGTGTTTTAAAAACTAAAGTGTAGTTAGTCCATACATAAACACAGCCATGTTTTAAAAACTAAAGTGTAGTTAGTCCATACATAAACACAGCCATGTTTTAAAAACTAAAGTGTAGTTAGTTTCATACATAAACACAGTCATGTTTTAAAAACTAAAGTGTAGTTAGTTAGTTTCATACAGTTAGTTTCATACATAAACACAGCCATGTTTTAAAAACTAAAGTGTAGTTAGTCTATACATAAACACAGCCATGTTTTAAAAACTAAAGTGTAGTTAGTTTCATACATAAACACAGCCATGTTTTAAAAACTAAAGTGTAGTTAGTTTCATACATAAACACAGCCATGTTTTAAAAACTAAAGTGTAGTTAGTCCATACATAAACACAGCCATGTTTTAAAAACTAAAGTGTAGTTAGTTTCATACATAAACACAGCCATGTTTTAAAAACTAAAGTGTAGTTAGTTTCATACATAAACACAGCCACATTTTAAAAAAAACTAAAAGTTGTGTTAGTTATGTTTCATACATAAACACAGCCATGTTTTAAAAACTAAAGTGTAGTTAGTTTCATACATAAACACAGCCATGTTTTAAAAACTAAAGTGTAGTTAGTCTATACATAAACACAGCCATGTTTTAAAAACTAAAGTGTAGTTAGTCCATACATAAACACAGTCACATTGTAAAAACTAAAGTGTAGTTAGTCCATACATAAACACAGTCATGTTTTAAAAACTAAAGTGTAGTTAGTCTATACATAAACACAGTCACATTGTAAAAACTAAAGTGTAGTTAGTTCATACATAAACACAGCCATGTTTTAAAAACTAAAGTGTAGTTAGTTTCATACATAAACACAGCCATGTTTTAAAAACTAAAGTGTAGTTAGTCTATACATAAACACAGCCATGTTTTAAAAACTAAAGTGTAGTTAGTCCATACATAAACACAGCCATGTTTTAAAAACTAAAGTGTAGTTAGTCTATACATAAACACAGTCACATTGTAAAAACTAAAGTGTAGTTAGTTCATACATAAACACAGCCATGTTTTAAAAACTAAAGTGTAGTTAGTCCATACATAAACACAGCCATGTTTTAAAAACTAAAGTGTAGTTAGTTTCATACATAAACACAGCCATGTTTTAAAAACTAAAGTGTAGTTAGTTCATACATAAACACAGCCATGTTGAAAAAAAACTAAAGTGTAGTTAGTCCATACATAAACACAGTCATGTTTTAAAAACTAAAGTGTAGTTAGTTCCATACGTATAAGTATATGCAGTAACTGTCTGTCTTTTTACACATATATAAGTATATGCAGTAACTATTTGTCTTTTTACACATATATAAGTATATGCAGTAACTATCTGTCTTTTTACAGATATATAAGTATATGCAGTAACTGTCTGTCTTTTTACACATATATAAGTATATGCAGTAACTATCTGTCTTTTTACACATATATAAGTATATGCAGTAACTGTCTGTCGTTTTACACATATATAAGTATATGCAGTAACTGTCTGTCGTTTTACACATATATAAGTATATGCAGTAACTGTCTGTCGTTTTACACATATATAAGTATATGCAGTAAATGTCAGTCTATCCATCCCACTGTAAAAGTGTTTTTATTTTGTCAGTGCTGGAGACAATTTTCTTGGCTGTATGGAAAAGTCAGGTTGTTTTGATGATCAAAGTTCCAAACCAAAACTTGAAAGAATCAAATACAACATGAAACATGTTGGATGCAGTGAGTACTGATACTACTGACAATGTTTGTGTCCACCCCATATCATTCAGCTACAATACCGCTGTATCACTATCACTATTTATCACTACCATTACTATTTCTATTGTCATTACCAGCTTTACCACATTTTACTATTACTATAATCCTGTTAGCAATAGCCAGTACATATAACACTATCACTATAATGTTTACAATAAACACAAATGTCACAATTATTATTATTATTCTGAAACAAACTACAAATAATTTCACAACAGCTATTGCTGTTACTTACATGCTAACAGAACCATAATTAATCATTACCATGACTAATAGACTATTAATACTGTTACCATTACTAATACACTATTAATACTGTTACCATTGCTAATACACTATTAATACTGTTACCATTGCTAATACACTATTAATATCATAACCATTGCTAATACACTATTAATACTGTTACCATTGCTAATACACTATTAATATCATAACCATTGCTAATACACTATTAATACTGTTACCATTGCTAATACACTATTAATATCATAACCATTGCTAATACACTATTAATATCATTACCATTGCTAATACACTATTAATATCATAACCATTGCTAATACACTATTAATATCATTACCATTACTAATACACTATTAATATCATTACCATTACTAATACACTATTAACACTGTTACCATTACTAATAGACTATGAATACCACAAGTAATACACTATTAATATGCAGTATCCCCTGTTACCATTACTAGCTGCATTATTATTAGTTAAGTGTAGTAAACTATTAGTAACAAGTGGTAATATTACTAGCATGCACTAGAACTACAACTATGAGTATTTAAGAGTTTTGATAGATGGTTAACATTAATTAAAAGAACAAAGTTTAGTTATTTTGGTGGTTTTTAATCAGATCTGACACCCAGGATATATGAAGAGTGCGACAATGAGGCTGCCAAATCATGTTTCACAGTTGCTAGCAGAAGCTTCATGCAGTTCAGAAGTGACGTAACAGACAGTGGAAAAGTTTTGACATGCAGGTAACAACAGACTATATGCATGTAACAAACACACACACACACACACACACTCAAACTTGGAAACATATAAACACATTTAAACTGACAGTTATATACTGAATACAAACAACAAACAAACACACACACACACACACACACACACACACACACACACTCAAACTTGGAAACATATAAACACATTTAAACTGACAGTTATATACTGAATACAAACAACAAACAAAACACACACACACACACACACACACACACACACACACACACACACTCAAACTTGGAAACATATAAACACATTTAAACTGACAGTTATATACTGAATACAAACAACAAACACGTACACAGATTCACCCTCACAGACACATATACATGTGTGTGTGAGAGTGTGTGTATGTGTGAGAGTGTGTGTATGTGTGCATGTATGTTATATAAGCAACACAAAATACACACACACAAACATAGGCATATAATTAAAATAGCTATACTTTCTTTCAATTTATGCATTTGATAAATTCACACAAATGTATTAAAAAGAGTTTCATATGTTGTTTTTTTTTGTGGGTTTGTTTTTACCACCTCTGTTATCTGGAGTTTCATATGTTAATTTTATTTTTGTTTTCTTAATTTTGTACTATATGAAGTATTTTTGTGGGTTTTTTTTTTACCTATACTACCTGTAGTTTGATGTGTGTTTTGTTTTTTTAATTTTGTACTATATGAAGTATTTTTGTGGGGTTTTTTTACCTATACTACCTGTAGTTTGATGTGTGTTTTTGTTTTTTTAATTTTGTACTATATGAAGTATTTTTGTGGTTTTTTTACCTATACTACCTGTAGTTTGATGTGTGTTTTTGTTTTTTTAATTTTGTACTATATGAAGTATTTTTGTGGGTTTTTTTTACCTATGCTACCTGTAGTTTGTTGTTTTTGTTGTAAAGAGTTTGTTGTTTTTGTGTTTTCAGAGCTGGAGAAGTGTTAGTTAACTGTGCTACCTGTAGTTTGTTGTTTTTGTTGTAAAGAGTTTGTTGTTTTTGTTGTAAAGAGTTTGTTGTTTTTGTGTTTTCAGAGCTGGAGAAGTGTTAGTTAACTATGCTACCTGTAGTTTGTTGTTTTTGTTGTAAAGAGTTTGTTGTTTTTGTTGTAAAGAGTTTGTTGTTTTTGTGTTTTCAGAGCTGGAGAAGTGTTAGTTAACTGCCTGCAAGAAGTAGGATGCCTTGATGATCTTGTAACCCAGAGAAAGAGAGAAGCCTACTTTAACATTTTAAATATGTTTCAATGCAGTAAGTTTATCTATCCATCTGTACATATATCTGTCTGTCTGTGTAAATGTCTGTGTATGTGTTTGTGTGTGTGTTGAAACAGTTTTATTTCTCATATATAAATAAATAAAATATGGTGTTAAAATTGTGTATGTCTGTATTTGTGTGTGTGCATGTATGTGTTTGTGTTTGTGATACATTACTTTTACTTCTATGTAGACTTGTTTATAACTAATTAACGCTCTTTCTTTCTTAATTAATTATTTAGATATCAAGATACCACAGCATCTGAAAATGACAGAGGAAAGAAGACAAAATAAAAAATAAACAATTTTGATGTTAATTTTACAATCTTTCTTTTGTTATGAATATTTTTATCAGAGCATGACTAATATAATTTACCTCATAGTATAGTACTAATTTTAATTGCTTTACAATAACACACACACACACACACACACATACATACAGACACATTCAAACACCTAGCACAATACATATTATGCACATGCACACATAGATACTAATGCATAGTTACATTCTCTTTGTTACACACACACACACACACACACACACACACAACAGTTGTTCTCAAATTTGTGTAATCTCCTTCATTCTTTGAATGTTTTTCTAAACAGAAATGTTAAATGTGGCTGTTTTGTTTGTTTTTATAGAATATATAATAATCAGTATTGAATAAATTTAATTTTGTTTGCTTTTACAGAATATATAATAATCAGAATAAAATTAATTATATTCTTCTGAAGAGTGTTGATGTTATAATTTTATCACATCATTATCATATTTTTCTACTTTTTATTTTTTTTTGTATTTTAGTTTTTAACTATTTTTATACATAAAAAAGTTTTTCATTATGTACTTGTGGATGGTTACAGATCTGAATTTCACAGTACATGCCAGGTCTATAATGTTGTATTTATTATTAATTACATTTATTTATTCATGAGTATAAGTGAACAATTTTATCCAATATGCATATAAAACTTGAGACAAAGCTGATACATAAAGCAAGCACAAAAAAAAAAAAAAAAAAAAAAAAATGGAAAACAAAAGTTTAAAAATCCTAAGTAATCCCTACTAGATTCCATCAGAATAATACACGATAGTGGAAATTTTAAACAAAAATATTTATAAAACAAAGCGGGCCATAATGTTTTGTGTGTAAATGTGTGTTTGTTTGTTGTGTGTGTGTGTGTGTGTGTGTGTGTGTGTGTGTGTGTGTGTGTGAAATATTTTAATCTATGATTGGTAATATTGAAAAGAGAAATAAAACCTGTTAGCTAGTTTTTTCAGTTACATTTATATCTGCACCATTTCTGAGGTATGAAAATATGTACCATTACACCAAACACTAAATAAATAAATAAATAAATAAATAAATAAATAAATGTATAACAACAACAACAACAACAACAACAACAACAACAACAACAATAATAATAATAATAGCAATAACAATAACAAATAACTTCCTAACTAAACAATATCAATAAATAAACAAATAAACACATAAATACATAAATAAATAAATAAATGAATAAATAAACAACAACAATAATAAAAAAAAATATAATATTGAGTATCAATTTGCAAGAGGCCTGGTTCCCTGAAATAACGACGTTTTTCTCCTTATTGACAGACAGAACGTAATATAGATTCATAATTAAAATATAAACATTAAATTCAATATATATTGCGAGTTTTTTGTTTGTTTCTAGTTAGTATGTGCATACTGTAACATTCTTATCTTTTAACGTCTGAGTTGTCGTCGGTCGACATCCAAGATGTAGTAATAGCGGCAATGTTTTGTGCAGTTCATAAAGGAAACCATTGCGAAACGTTGGAGACAGGGTTGTTTATGTATGGCTAAAAGGTGTCTTATGAAAAAATACTTTTACCTATCTTAACTGTTAAAGCTTACCGCAAATATGCGAACAAGAAGCATTCCTTAGTTTAAAAAAAAAAATAAATAAATAAATAAATAAAAAACCTTCCGTTAACAAAATCTTCACCATGTGACGTAACTTGTTTTGTTTTTGTTTTTTTTGTGGGGGGGTATTTCCTTTTTATTATTATTGCTATTTAACGAAGGTGCCTCAAAACCCATACCGAGTCGATATATATATAGAGAGAGAGAGAGAGAGAGAGAGAGAGAGAGAGAGAGAGAGAGAGAGAGAGAGAGAGAGAGCACAACAAAAGTAATATATATGTGGAGGTGTATTATGACTTTATATAATTTAAAAAGTCATAATGTCATAATAACAAAGTGATATATTTATTTTTAGGTTTAGAATTATTATTACTTTTTTCTTTTCATTTATTATAGAAATAATCGTTATTTTGTGTGTTACTGTTAATGTTGACAAAATTTGTTAAACATAGGCTATTAATAAAATTTGCACACACGATTACTAAATTTATTAATATATTATTGATGATAGTGGCGGTTATTGTTTAGTAGTTTTGTTTACTAGAATTTTTAATTTTGTTTGAAACATATTAAAATTGATACAAAAATAATACATTTTAAGAATAAGTATGGTGTGAAACCACCATTAACAACACATGAATTTAGAGTTATCTGTTCGAACATTCTCGTATTTAGGACGACAACCTCCGAAAATACATAAAAACAATTCTCGATTATACAGCTGGGAAGAGTATTTTGGAAACCATATCGACAAAGACTACATTGATGGAAACTATCCGGATATGGCAACTAGCTATTAAAGGATTTAGAATGTCGTCGACGTCCGTATCTCATTTACCATATTATGCTGAAGGAAAAGTTATTAAAGGGTTTGGAAGAGGCAGCAAAGAACTTGGAATACCTACTGGTAAACAAAAACGTATTATAACAATTTAAGACCTTTCCGATCATTTTTAATTTTTATGTTGATAACTAACTAACTAATATGTAATATATTATATATAATATAGTCACTGTGTATTATATATTTGCATAGTGCAATATCTGGCGATCCTTAGGATTTAAAGAAAAATGTATTATACATGATTATATTTAATATTAGTAAAAAATTTACGGAACAAATATTACTGCTTGTAAATGGAAAGTTCGCTACATAATACCACTTGTTCTTTAAAAACAAATATTAATTGAGTTTTAATTTTTTGTATTTTTTATTATATATATGTAATGTCTTGTTGTGTTTTTAAATATTTAAAAAAAAATTTTAATCATAATAATAATTTTATTTATTTTTTTGTTTTCTTGGGGTTTTTTTTGTTTTTTTTTCAGCTAATTTTCCTGAGAGTGTTGTTGACAAACTTCCCGAAGACATTGCATGTGGTGTTTACTACGGCTGGGCCAGTGTCGACTACGGAGATGTACACAAGATGGTTATGAGCATCGGGTGGAATCCTTTTTTCAAAAATACAAAGAAGACTATGGTAATTATTAATAATATTAAAATACCAAGAAGACTATTGTAATTGTTAATACTAAAATACAAAGAAGACTATGGTAATTATTAATAATAGTAAAATACAAAGAAGACTATGGTAATTATTAATAATAGTAAAATACAAAGAAGACTGGTAATTATTAATAATACTAAAATACTTGTTTATTATATTAAAATTGTGTTCTTGGAATTTAATTTTAAGAAGAAAAAAACCTACTCTTTGATTGTAAGTTATTGATGTGTATGTATATATCCTGGAAACATTTATCTCGCATGCTTTAGACTGGAGATGGCTTAGATTTTTTGATTGGCCAGATTTTTACATAATATAAAATATAAAATGCAGAATGAAACTAGAAAACAAATTAATACACTTCTGAAGCAGGATTTTAAGCTTTGTTAATGCACTTTAAATGGTAAAAATACCTATATAGAATATGTAATGGTATAGGTTGAAAATTATTATTAAAAATATAAATTTCATTATGAAATAAAGTTAGAAATTAAGATGTTTCTAGTTATAAAAGCCTGTACCTTTGTGACATGTGAGTGTTAACCAGCTGCTGTCTGTTTACGCTTTACTTTGATGGACGTCTGAACAGATTCATGTTTTGTTTCCTTTATTCTCAGGAAACGCACATACTCAGTGTTTTCAAAGAAGATTTCTATGGCAGTCTTCTGAAGATTGTCATGTTGGGATACATTCGACCAATGAGTACTTTTAAGTCTCTAGGTAAATCTATTTTTAATCATGTTTATATTGTTCTCTAAACAAATGTGATAAGTAAATGACATTTAGTTGTTACAAGTTATCAAATTACAATTTTTTTTTAAACCCACTTTGTTAATTACAATAAACCTCGCCTTAGTCACCTGCTTTTTACTTGTCAAATCTGAGTTGTCACCTGAGGCTTGGTCACAGTTAACACAAACCACAGTTAATTTATGAGAGGTATGTGTAAGACTTCATTATAAGAGGTATGGTTAAGTCATCATTATGAGAGTTATGGTTAAGTCATCATTATGAGAGATATGTGTAAGAGTTCATTATGAGAGGTATGTGTAAGACTTCATTATGAGAGTTATGTGTAAGACTTCATTATAAGAGTTATGTGTAAGACTTCATTATAAGAGTTATGTGTAAGACTTCATTATGAGAGGTATGTGTAATACATAATTATGAGAGATATGTGTAAGAGTTCATTATGAGAGTTATGTGTAAGACATCATTATGAGAGTTATGTGTAAGACTTCATTATGAGAGGTATGTGTAATACATAATTATGAGAGTTATGTGTAAGACTTCATTATGAGAGGTATGTGTAAGACATTATTATGAGAGTTATGTGTAAGACATCATTATGAGAGTTATGTGTAAGACATCATTATGAGAGTTCATTATGAGAGGTATGTGTAAGACTTCATTATGAGAGGTATGTATAAGACTTCATTATGAGAGTTATGTGTAAGACATTATTATGAGAGTTATGTGTAAGACTTCATTATGAGAGTTATGTGTAAGACATCATTATAAGACTTCATTATGAGAGTTATGTGTAAGTCTTCATTATGAGAGGTATGTGTAAGACTTCATTATAAGACTTCATTATGAGAGGTATGTGTAAGACTTCATTATAAGACTTCATTATGAGAGTTATGTGTAAGACTTCATTATAAGACTTCATTATGAGAGGTATGTGTAAGACTTCATTATAAGACTTCATTATGAGAGGTATGTGTAAGACATCATTATGAGAGGTATGTGTAAGACTTCATTATGAGAGTTATGTGTAAGACTTCATTATGAGAGGTATGTGTAAGACTTCATTATGAGAGGTATGTGTAAGACTTCATTATGAGAGTTATGTGTAAGACTTCATTCATTATGAGAGGTATGTGTAAGACTTCATTATGAGAGTTATGTGTAAGACTTCATTCATTATGAGAGGTATGTGTAAGACTTCATTATGAGAGGTATGTGTAAGACTTCATTCATTATGAGAGGTATGTGTAAGACTTCATTATGAGAGTTATGTGTAAGACTTCATTATGAGAGTTATGTGTAAGACTTCATTATGAGAGTTATGTGTAAGACTTCATTATGAGAGGTATGTGTAAGACATCATTATGAGACTTCATTATGAGAGTTATGTGTAAGACTTCATTATGAGAGGTATGTGTAAGACATCATTATGAGAGGTATGTGTAAGACTTCATTATGAGAGGTATGTGTAAGACTTCATTATGAGAGTTATGTGTAAGACATCATTATGAGAGGTATGTGTAAGACATCATTATGAGAGTTATGTGTAAGACTTCATTCATTATGAGAGGTATGTGTAAGACATCATTATGAGAGTTATGTGTAAGACATCATTATGAGAGTTATGTGTAAGACATCATTATGAGAGGTATGTGTAAGACATCATTCATTATGATGACTTAGTGTTACTTGTCAATCTCATATTCCAAAAGTGACAACTTTGATGAGGTTTACTGTATAATAGAACACACTTATTTATATTTATTATTATGATTATTGTTATTATTATTTGCTCATTAATTTTTTATTATTCTGAATACTATGAGCATCTAGATTTAAGTATTCAGGTATATTTAAGAAAAGAGATAAAAAATGTCATCCAGCATTAGATTTATTGCAGTGCCTTACATTTTTCTAATCATTATTTTCTGTGACTGTTATAATATTTCTGTTTACTGATAAAATAGTGTTCACTTTTCACCATCTTTGTTTTATCTCTCTCTATTTATCTAACTGTCCCAGTAATTTCTATTTTTCTTTTTCAGATGAACTTATAGCAGCCATTAAGTCAGATATATCTATAGCATCATTAAAACTAGAATCAGAAGAGGCTTTGGTATTCAAAGAGAACAACTTCTTTAAAAATGTTCAGAAGACTTAATGTAGATTAAATGTAGACTTGGTAAAGAACTGTTTAATGTGTTTTCTTTAGGCAGAGGAGGAAGAAATCAGTCAGACTGATACATTTCGCACAAATCAAATACTGGTATTGTTATTCTAATCAGGGTCTGGCTACATGTCTGAGAGATTGTAATATTTGTTATTTTATTTTATCACAAAAGCACAAAAATAACAATTTGAAAACTGAATTACATTTGTTAGGACAATATAAAAACACCAATGTTTTACAACAGTTTGGCTTTATATATTTATAAGATGCTTGAGTAATAATAGTAATAATAATAATCATTAAAATAAATAGATCATTAAAAAAATTCTAAAAGCAGTCTTCAGCTTAAAACTTCGGCCTTTGAATTTACATAATATTTATTTCACTTTTAAATACATTCTTGAAAACTATAGATTTTTTTATGGATTTTAACTTTTGATACCAATTAAGAAGGTATGCTGTCATTGCTTATTTACAATATTTTTTAAATCTGGATTATTGATATTTTGTGCAATTAGTTTTAATTAGTGTTTACGAAGGATATGAAATGCATTTATAATCAGTAAACTAGTCATTAGAATGATACATAAAGACTCAGAATCTCTTTCTGTTACAATATGAAGCATTCCAAATTGAACCTGAAAAAAGAAAACATTCATAATTGCATTCAGTGTTTGAACCTAGTTTGCAATTTAAAAATTCAAATTTCATTATGAAGATTTCAATTAGTTCTGTAAATGTATCTATCAATATCTGTCTATCAGTTTGTCTACATGTGACTGGTTATCTATCAATATCTATCAATGTGTCTATGTGTGACTTTATCAATATCTGTCTATCAGTGTGTCTACATGTGACTGGTTATCTGTCAGTATCTGTCTATCTGTGTGTACGTATTACTGGTTATCTATCAATATCTGTCTATCTGTCTATGTGTGACTGGTTATCTATCAGTGTGTCTACGTGTGACTGGTTATCTATCAATATCTGTCTATCAGTGTGTCTACGTGTGACTGGTTATCTATCAGTGTGTCTACGTGTGACTGGTTATCTATCAGTGTGTCTACGTGTGACTGGTTATCTATCAGTGTGTCTACGTGTGACTGGTTGTCTATCAGTGTATCTACGTGTGACTGGTTATCTATCAGTGTGTCTACATGTGACTGGTTATCTATCAATATCTGTCTATCAGTGTGTCTACGTGTGACTGGTTATCTATCAGTGTGTCTACGTGTGACTGGTTATCTATCAATATCTGTCTATCAGTGTGTCTACGTGTGACTGGTTATCTATCAGTGTGTCTACATGTGACTGGTTATCTATCAGTGTGTCTACGTGTGACTGGTTATCTATCAGTGTGTCTACATGTGACTGGTTATCTATCAATATCTGTCTATCAGTGTGTCTACGTGTGACTGGTTATCTATCAATATCTGTCTATCAGTGTGTCTACGTGTGACTGGTTATCTATCAGTGTGTCTACGTGTGACTGGTTATCTATCAATATCTGTCTATCAGTGTGTCTACGTGTGACTGGTTATCTATCAGTGTGTCTACGTGTGACTGGTTATCTATCAGTATCTGTCTATCAGTGTGTCTACATGTGACTGGTTATCTATTAGTGTGTCTACGTGTGACTGGTTATCTATCAATATCTGTCTATCAGTGTGTCTACGTGTGACTGGTTATCAGTGTGTCTACATGTGACTGGTTATCTATCAGTGTGTCTACGTGTGACTGGTTATCTATCAGTGTGTCTACATGTGACTGGTTATCAATATCTGTCTATCAGTGTGTCTACGTGTGACTGGTTATCTATCACTATCTGTCTATCAGTGTGTCTACGTGTGACTGGTTATCTATCACTATCTGTCTATCAGTGTGTCTACGTGTGACTGGTTATCTATCAATATCTGTCTATCAGTGTGTCTACGTGTGACTGGTTATCTATCAGTGTATCTACATGTGACTGGTTATCTATCAATATCTGTCTATCAGTGTGTCTACGTGTGACTGGTTATCTATCAATATCTGTCTATCAGTGTGTCTACGTGTGACTGGTTATCTATCAGTGTGTCTACATGTGACTGGTTATCTATCAGTGTGTCTACATGTGACTGGTTATCTATCAATATCTGTCTATCAGTGTGTCTACGTGTGACTGGTTATCTATCAATATCTGTCTATCAGTGTGTCTACGTGTGACTGGTTATCTATCAATATCTGTCTATCAGTGTGTCTACATGTGACTGGTTATCAATATCTGTCTATCAGTGTGTCTACGTGTGACTGGTTATCAGTGTGTCTACGTGTGACTGGTTATCTATCAATATCTGTCTATCAGTGTGTCTACGTGTGACTGGTTATCTATCAGTGTATCTACGTGTGACTGGTTATCTATCAATATCTGTCTATCAGTGTGTCTACGTGTGACTGGTTATCTATCAATATCTGTCTATCAGTGTATCTACGTGTGACTGGTTATCTATCAATATCTGTCTATCAGTGTGTCTACGTGTGACTGGTTATCTATCAGTGTGTCTACGTGTGACTGGTTGTGTATCTACGTGTGACTGGTTGTGTATCTACGTGTGACTGGTTGTGTATCTACATGTGACTGGTTATCTATCAATATCTGTCTATCAGTGTGTCTACGTGTGACTGGTTGTCTATCAATATCTGTCTATCAGTGTGTCTACGTGTGACTGGTTGTCTATCAGTGTATCTACGTGTGACTGGTTATCTATCAATATCTGTCTATCAGTGTGTCTACGTGTGACTGGTTATCTATCAATATCTGTCTATCAGTGTGTCTACGTGTGACTGGTTATCTATCAATATCTGTCTATCAGTGTGTCTACGTGTGACTGGTTATCTATCAGTGTTTCTACGTGTGACTGGTTATCTATCAGTGTGTCTACATGTGACTGGTTATCTATCAATATCTGTCTATCAATATGTCTACGTGTGACTAGTTATCTGTACACGGGCATACACATATACAAAGTGCGTTATTTCAAAAATGGTCCATTTAACTATAGTGGAAATCCATAATGTTATCAATCATTAAAAGAATTCATTGCTGTGATTTTATCTCATAGAGGTTTAGGTGTATGTTTTCTAAAATTTTATTGGCAGTTATTTTTTTAAAGTTAATTTTTAAATACATTTCATTTATCTAAGCAGGTTTAAGGTCAGAGTTCATTACCTGCAATTTTCCAGCTAGCTCAGTATATAAAATAAAGTAAAAGATCTCATCAAATAACAAAATGAAAAGTAAACAGTGATTGTAAGTAACAAAACTGTCAGCGTGCAAAGATGAAATCTGGTAATTAGAGTTCTATAGAAGCTGGTTAAATGGTATGTACCTGTTTTATTATTTATAAACAGTTTGTACAAAGCCAGTAACATTTAAAAGAGACAACATGTTTGTTTTAGTGCTGGTGTCAGAATTTGCAGTAAAGTGTCTTTTTCCTTCTTTTACGTACATCTATTAAAATCTGACGTCATTTCTCACCATTCTAGAGTTGTCTCCCATGTTTCTTAATATATATTTTTTAGTAATGAAGTTTTTTTCTTTAGCCTATATAATTTATAAACAATTTTATTGTTTATTTTTCTATTGAATAAAATTTTGTTTTGATGCTGTGGAATGAAATTTTATAAATAAAAATTAAACAGAGCAATAGTAATTTTTGTTATTATTATTATTATTATTATTATTATTATTATTATTATTACTTGTTCTAATGATCCTAATTTCTAAATTTTTTAATAGTTTTGTTTTGGTCATGTTAATGACATACAGAACAAGAAGTAAAAAAATTGACAGATAAATAACTTTAGCCTTTGTTCTATGACAATAATTTAATATTTTATATTCTGTTACATATTAGTGTGACATAAATCTAGATATTATAAAGTTATGTTGATTTATTATAATCTGATGAATACTCAAATGGCAGTAATTATTCTCTTTATAGCTATTTTTGTTCTACATACATACATCTTGGATATTTATATCTCGTTTTAAGCCCAGGAAATGATGCAGTCTTTACAAACGTAATTCACAGTCACTAAAGTCTCTCTTTAACTGAAATATCCCCAAAAATATAATAAAAAAGTGATAATAATAAATAATAAAAAAATAAATAAAATAAAGGAAAAATATTTTTTACAGTCGAACAGAAATAATGGCGCAAACTTGAAATTCACTGATGTGAAGAAATCAGAATGTATTGGTAGTAAAAATATGTAATAATTATTAAATAACCATAAGGTTAGGATTTAGCATTCAAGGACTAGGGTTAGGTTTAACGTTTGTGGTAGGGTTTAGGTTTGAGTTGGGTTAGGGTTAGGGTTAGATTTAACATTTATGTTAGGGTTTAGATTTGGGTTGGGTTAGGATTTAGGGTTTAGTGTTAGGATTAGGGTTAGATTTAACATTTGTGTTAGGCTTTAGATTTCGGTTAGGTTAGGGATAGGGTTTAGTGTTAGGGTTTATGGTGAGGGTCAAGATTGGGTTAGGGTTGGGATCAGGGTCAGGGTTAGGTTTAGGGTTGTCGGTTAGGGTTAAGGGTTAGGGCTACAGGGTTAGGGTTTGGGTTAGGGTTACGGTCAGGGTCAGGGTCAGGGGTTAGGGTTAGGGTTAGATAGGGTTAGGGTTAATCAGGGTTAGTCAGGGTTAGGGTTAGGGTTAGTTCAGGGTTAGGGTTAGGATTAGGGTTTAGGGTCAGGGTTAGGGTTTAGGGTCAGGGTTAGGGTTAGTCAGGGTTAGGATTTAGTGTTAGGGTTTAGGGTTAGGTTTGGGTTGGGTTAGGGTTAGGATTAGGGTTTAGGGTTAGGGTCAGGGTTAGGGTTAGGGTTCTCTGTAGTGATCCTGGCGGTTAAGGGTTAGGGTTAGGGTTAGGGTTACGGGTTAGGGTTAGGGTTAGGGTTAGGTTAGGGTTCTGGGCTTAGGGTTAGGGTTAGGATTCTGGGCTTAGGGTTAGGGTTTAGGGTTAGGGTTAGGGTCAGGGGTTATGGTTAGGGTCAAGGGTTAGGGTTAAGGGTTAGGGTTAGGATTAGGGTTAGAGGGTTAGGGTTAGGGTTAGGGTTAGGGTTAGGGCTGGGTTAGGGTTAGGGTTAGGTTTTAGGGTTAGTCAGGGTTAGGGTTAGGGTTAGGGTTTAGGGTTAGGGTTAGGGTTAGGGTTAGGGTCAGGGTCAGGGTTTAGGGTTAGGGTCAGGGTTTGGGTTTAGGGTTAGGGTTAGGGTCAGGGTCATGGTCAGGTTTAGGGTTTGGGTTTATGGTTATGGTTAGTGTTAAGGTTAGGGTTTAGGTTTAGGGTCAGGGTCAGGGTCAGGGTCAGGGGTTAGGGTTAGGGTTTAGGGTTAGGGTTAGGGTTCATCTTCTTTCTTCTCCACCACAACGATGACATAGTGCTACATTTTCTACACATCTACATTACAGGGGCGCACAAACTTTCTGATCTTATAGACCACAGCGCTTTAACTTCACTGACACTAGGGCCGCAGACATTTCGTTGTGATTACGTAAACTCTGAAAACGTACCATGTATGATTTTGTATAATTTTCTAACAGTGAACCTCTGTGACTGAAAATGCTGCATGTAAATAATGGGTGCGTTTACATGTTTCCAGACAAACTGACTTCATTCCTGTTGATTCCCATTAAAGTCAAAAATAAAACCGTTATTAATATTATTTATTACTTTTGTTAAATAACAACTTCAAAGCTGTCAGATCTGAAAATGAATACTGGACGACATTTTGTGTACGGCATCTTACAGTGATAGGAAGTTGATGTTGTACGAGTGTTTATACTGAGACGTTAAATGTGATGAGGTGACATCGTTTCCACGGCCGCAGGTTGCGCACCCCTGATTTACAAGGACATTTCTTCGTAAAACTGAAACTGTCTTCGTCTCGTCTCTGATCACGTTGTAAAAATCTTTAGCCAACATCTTAAGGGTACTTGAGAAATTGAAATGAACAAGTAAAATCACAGTAAAAACAAGTGGAATACAGATAAACTACCAAATCGTATACCTATTCAGAAATGAAGTTTGCCATATGTGATGTTCTTATATATTTATCACGCATTAGGTCGAATCTGTTTTATTACTGTACATGCCTGCTATAGTTTCCTGTAAGTTGAAGATCACGCGCCAAATTAGCACCCGTTATTCTCTAAATGTTGACCAATTCGGTTTACTTTTGCTGGGCTTAATTCATTATGTTTTAAAACAATCTTGTATTATTATTATTATTATTATTATTATTATTATTATTATTATTATTATTATTATTATTATTATTAAACACGAAAGCTAGCTCATAGGTACTGAGTCATACGAATGGATATCAGTTTGTTACACTCTTCTGAAATAACAAATTTGTTCAGTTTAAACATTGATTCAAACTTTCTTAAACATATAAATACGCTCAAACACACACACATCTAAATGTCTTTCATAAACACAGACACACATATGCATACACAAACGCACACCCACACACATACACACATGTATCAATATATGTCTACCTATCTGTCTCTGTATCTTTGTATGTATGTTTGTATGTGTGTGTATGTGTATATATATATATGTGTGTGTGTGTGTGTGTGTATATACAGAAAGAGAGAAAAGATACATCTAACACACACGTCTAATCACACATAACTCTTTCTTAAGCCTTCATACACACGTAGTACATACACACATACATACAAACATACACACAAGTAAGTTGATAAACTTTTAGTTGTCAGTGTTTCTAGTACTAGCAGATTAACTATCAGTTCTTACATAAAAAGATTGAGAAGAAGATATAACACGTTTGTTTAAAATTACAGTCAGATTTATTTACTAATCTACAATGTCACATACAAGTTTGTTAACCTTAAGATCATAATGTAATGATTTTTCTATAACACTGAAATTTATTTTTATTATTATTACTATTATTGTTATTATTATTATTATTATTATTATTATTATTATTATTATTATTATTATTATTATTATTATTATTATTATGTTGCTGTTCTTTTTATTAAAATGAATTTACTTTTAATCTGCTTTACAGAAATATAACGCAGTGACTGAGGATAATATGTAAGTAAACCTATCATATTTGCTAATATATTATCAGATTTAAATTTAAATCACCTTCTTCGACAAGCGTGTTTTTTACAGAAACGCGTCTGATGAAGAAATAAATTGTAAGAAGAGGAAAGGCGCACGCATTTGCTTTTGTCACTATGTACTTGTGTGTGTACTTGTGTGTGTCACTGTGTACTTGTGTGTGTCACTGTGTACTTGTGTGTGTTGCTGTGTACTTGTGTGTGTTGCTGTGTACTTGTGTGTGTCACTATGTACTTGTGTGTGTCACTGTGTACTTGTGTGTGTCACTGTGTACTAGTGTGTGTCACTGTGTACTAGTGTGTGTCACTGTGTACTAGTGTGTGTTGTGTACTAGTGTGTGTTGCTGTGTACTAGTGTGTGTCACTGTATACTTGTGTGTGTTGCTGTGTACTTGTGTGTGTCACTGTGTACTAGTGTGTGTTGTTGTGTACTAGTGTGTGTTGCTGTGTACCAGTGTGTGTCACTGTGTACTTGTGTGTGTTGCTGTGTACTAGTGTATGTCACTGTGTACTAGTGTGTGTTGATGTGTACTTGTGTGTGTTGTTGTGTACTAGTGTGTGTCACTGTGTACTAGTGTGTGTCACTGTGTACTTGTGTGTGTTGTGTACTAGTGTGTCACTGTGTACTTGTGTGTGTTGTTGTGTACTAGTGTGTGTTGCTGTGTACTAGTGTGTGTTGCTGTGTACTAGTGTGTGTCACTGTGTACTTGTGTGTGTTGCTGTGTACTTGTGTGTGTTGCTGTGTACTAGTGTGTCACTGTACTAGTGTGTGTCACTGTGTACTTGTGTGTGTTGCTGTGTACTTGTGTGTGTTGCTGTGTACTAGTGTGTCACTGTACTAGTGTGTGTCACTGTGTACTTGTGTGTGTTGTTGTGTACTAGTGTGTGTTGCTGTGTACTAGTGTGTGTCACTGTGTACTTGTGTGTGTTGCTGTGTACTTGTGTGTGTGTTGTGTACTAGTGTGTCACTGTACTAGTGTGTGTCACTCTGTACTTGTGTTTGTTGTGTACTAGTGTGTGTTGCTGTGTACTAGTGTGTGTCACTGTGTACTTGTGTGTGTTGCTGTGTACTTGTGTGTGTTTCTGTGTACTAGTGTGTGTCACTGTGTACTTGTGTGTGTCGCTGTGTACTAGTGTGTGTCACTGTGTACTAGTGTGTGTCACTGTGTACTTGTGTGTGTTTCTGTGTACTATTGTGTCACTGTACTAGTGTGTGTCACTGTACTTGTGTGTGTTGTTGTGTTATAGTGTGTGTTGCTGTGTACTAGTGTGTGTCACTGTGTACTTGTGTGTGTTGCTGTGTACTTGTGTGTGTGTTGTGTACTAGTGTGTCACTGTACTAGTGTGTGTCACTCTGTACTTGTGTTTGTTGTTGTGTACTAGTGTGTGTCACTGTGTACTTGTGTGTGTTGCTGTGTACTTGTGTGTTTCTGTGTACTAGTGTGTGTCACTCTGTACTTGTGTTTGTTGTGTACTAGTGTGCTGTGTACTTGTGTTTGTTGTGTACTAGTGTGTGTTGCTGTGTACTTGTGTGTGTTGCTGTGTACTAGTGTGTGTCACTGTGTACTTGTGTGTGTTGCTGTGTACTTGTGTGCGTCACTCAGTACTAGTGTGTGTCACTGTGTACTTGTGTGTGTCACTGTGTAGTAGTGTGTGTTGCTGTGTACTTGTGTGTGTCACTGTGTACTTGTGTGTGTCACTGTGTAGTAGTGTGTGTTGCTGTGTAATTGTGTGTGTCACTGTGTACTAGTGTTTGTCACTGTGTACTTGTGTGTGTTGCTGTGTGTCTTTGTATGTATCAGTTTGTGTTTGTGTGTAGGTGGTTTTTTTTTGTGTGTGTGTCATTGTATGCGAGCATGTTACTGTTAAAACAAAACAAACTCGTTGCCATCTCTTAGTTTTCACTATAATTTGATGATTCTAAGAATTGAGTAAGAGAAATATTTTGTTTATCAACAAAGGTAAATAAATAAAAACTTGTTTTTCAGAAACTGCTCAGTACACAAGAAGAGGTAATTCTGTGAGCTCACCACAGGAGAGAAACGTCATCAAAGAATCTGTACTAGCCTGGCAGGAACAGAAGCATCTGCAGAGGTTGTCGTTGTTCTTACAGTAACAGCAGTAGTAGTAGTAAACTCATTGTTGTAGTAGTGTGGTTATTATAGCATTAGTACTTAATAATAATCATTCTTGTTTGTAGTAAAAGGTGATATTTTAGCCAGCGATGCTTTGTGTTCATAATGTATCTTGTGTGACTCAGTCAGAAAAATACTTGCTTGAGTCATAGTACTAGTTGTAGTACTAGTAGTATAGGTACTAATAGTAGATTTAGTGTTGCAATAATAGTAGTTTGAGTATATAACAGTTAAATGAGAAATTACTATGATAAAAGTAAAATGAAAAGTAGGTGTAGAAACAGGAACAGTAGTGGTTGTAGTAGTAGTAGTAGTTGTTGTTTTTGTTGTAGTAGTTATAACAATAATAGTATTAAAATATATTTGTTAGGTGAGTAGGGGGAGAAGAAAGAAAAATGATTAATACTTTATTTACTATTTTATTTACTATTTTATTCATTTGTTTTAGTTAATATTTTATTCAATATTTTATTTGTTTGTTTGTTTAGTTAATAGTTTATTCAGTATTTTATATGTTTGTTTATTTACTTAATATTTTATTCAGTATTTTATTTGTTTATTTATTTACACAGACGAGACGGTGCTCTCACCAGTCAGATTCAGACCAGTGTGTTCTTCACTCTTGTCCAACATCAGATTCGACTCAGTCTTGTGTCAAAGTGTCACCAGTGAGCAGCTCAGTTTTGTTTACCTGGACATGCAACACACACTGCAGCCGACCACGTCCAACTACAACAACTCTGACAGCACGAAGTTGTAGAGTGTTACTACACCAAGTGACCAATCTCAACAGTCAAATGTGAGCAGTCAGGAGAAAAACTTGAAGCTTTAATACTAAAACCAGCCAAAGAAAAAGACTTAATCATTCAAAAGCACAGGAAAGAGACAAAACTCCAAGAAACAGGACAACATCTCCAACAATGTCTAGGAAATTTCCTCATATATCACATGTCACAGCTGATGGATTTCCAAGCAAAGGGGACATAACTGTGGAAGCCACTGCCTCTCTGGACCCCAACACCACACAGAGTTGTCTGTTAGATGAACCAGTAAGTGTCAGTCCATTGTCTGACACTCGGCTAACACCACGGATAACTGAAAATAACGTAGGTGAAGGTCAATGTCAGATGGCAAACAGAGGC
>CM022678.1:0-5000 GCA_012295275.1 Chrysomallon squamiferum
GTTAAAATAAAAGATTATATATATAATAATAAAAGCATTGTATGTCTAAAGGGAAAAATCATTTTATTTAATATTAGCTGTTTCTGGTATCATAGACAGAGAAATACAGACTGTGTTTTCAGGTCAATGCAAGGTATTTCATATAAATATTGAAAACAGTTAAATAAACATAACAATTTACAAACTACAAGCAGAGTGATGAATAAAACCTGGACCCAACCTGGGACTTGCTTTGAAAACTTGTCTTGTTTCTGTACATTCTACAGCTATAATACTAAAGTATATTTTAGAATTTTGTTTGAAACAATAAATAAATAAATAAATAAACAAACAAATGTGTGTTACTGTGTGTGTGTGTGTGTGTCTGATAAAAACATTTTATTTAATATTTAGAGTATCTTGTATCAGAGACAGAGAAATACAAATTGATTTTTCAAGTCAGTGTAAGGTATTTGATGTAAATATTGAAAACAGTTATACTAATTTACAAACTGCAACCAGAGTGAAAAGTAATTTTGAATAAAACCTAGACACAACCTCAGTCTAGTTTTGAAAATTAAACATAACATTTAAGTATATTTTAGAATTTTAACTAACAGTCATGCCCTTATTGTTTTATTATAGTGAAGTATGTATACAGGTATGTGTCTTTATTTGCTTGTGTGTGTGTGTATTTCTGTATGTATGTATGTGTTAGTAATTTAAACAAATACAATATTTACTTATTTATAATTCAGTTTAATCCATCTTTAAACTTTAGGTGAGTGCATATTATTAAACATTGTACATATTTTATTTCATTTTATTATTATTATTATTAGTAGTAGTAGTAGTAGTAGTAGTAGTGACATTTTATCACAATACTATATTATATTTTTTCATATAATTTGATTTATTTATTATTATAAATAAAATAAAAGTTAAAAGAAAATACATTATTTAGAGAATTTTATAACACAGAATGGATGTACATCAATATGTTGAAATATTAGCCACAGGAAGAATTAAATGTGTATCACTAAATGCTATGAACGATAAAGAATCTGATAATCTTTGCACTAACACGTCACTAAATATTTCTATTAATATCTATCAGATTTCCTCTTCGTGTGCTTACTCGTCGTAACAGGTGTATCACTGATCATAGTTTTGTGTACGTTTAAATATTTTATTTAATCGTCTGGACTGTGTGATAAATTATTGCATTTGGATGTGTGTGTATATCGGTGTGAGTGTAATAATATTGTTACCGGTGAAAGCAGAAAAAATAAATTATCTATCGTTATTCTTTTCGTTTTCTTTTCTTTTTGATTAATTATTGTTAGGTCATTATTATTATTATTATTATTATTATTATTATTATTATTATTATTATTATTTGTTTATTTATTTATTTATTTTTCTCATTTTGCCATTTTCACGAAGAAATGGTGTTAGAACTGAATTTCATTTAATCTTATATTAAAAGTGCTTTGATTTTGATAGTGGAATTATACTAAAGAAAACGGATATTCTCTTAGAAAAGGAGCTCTCTTTTTAAGAGGAAGTTTAATGAACACTTTGTAATGGCTGCTTCCATGTGGTAAAACTTTTTGTGAAGTACAAATCGTTATCGAACGATTATGTCAGATGATACGAGAGGAATAACTTGTCCAGAAGTTACATTAAACTGACTGAATTCGACAGAGCTGCTATGATGGGTGATGCAGTGATAATTAAAACCACAGCTCTTTGAAATAATGAAAATCGTTGGATCATCATCATTTATTTTATTAAATATTAAAAATAATGTTATATTTCTTTCAATTTTCAAAAGTTAAATACCAGTGTAAGTGTTCAAGAATATGGACGTAAAGCTGAAGAGGTTCGACCTTTGTGTAAGTTAATTTATTTATATTATTTTTAATTGTGTATAAATTATTATATTAAATACATTTTTTGGTTTCCAGTTCGTAGTTGGGAATAAACTATAAAGTTTTGAAAAGTTCTCAGAAACCTGAACTAGATTCATATACTTTTGAAATCAAATCAAGAACTACTTAAAATTGAAAAATATTTGTAAACTGTCCAGTATTTGTACTTATTTAAGTCATTAATAAATCGTTAATTGTTTTTATTTGTTTGCATATTACTAAAAGTTTTGTTAATATACCTGTCCTTGTCCTACTATTTTCCTGGGCCGTAGACGATGCACATAAACTATTTTTTGTTATTAATTTAAAAAACAAGATTAGCCACTGCATTAAGACTGTGAGTTTTCTCTTTCACTACTTTTGTTTCTGACAACACTGTATAATGAGTACTAGTATTTGAATTTACCTGTATTGTATAATATGTATCTTTGACTTCCAGGTAAATCTTTGGCCTCCAGCCTACATGTATAACTAGTATTTGAATTTACCTGTATTGTATAATATGTATCTTTGGCTTCCAGGTAAATCTTTGGCCTCCAGCCTACATGTATAACTAGTATTTGAATTTACCTGTATTGTATAATATGTATCTTTGACTTCCAGGTAAATCTTTGGCCTCCAGCCTACATGTATAACTAGTATTTGAATTTACCTGTATTGTATAATATGTATCTATGGCTTCCAGATAAATCTTTGGCCTCCAGCCTACATGTATAACTAGTATTCGAATTTACCTGTATTATGGTCAGTGCTTGCAGGTGAATCTGTGGCTTGGCCTATGAATTTACCTGTGTTACACAGTTTATAGGTGTGGCTTACAGGTAAAACTGTATAACCTGTTCAGCACTGTTACACCTGTACAGGTTTTGTTTTGTTCACACAGGTACAGGCCACGTGAAGTGTTAAGGAAGGATGACTTCAGCATGAAGGGACAGCTGACCTGCGAGTTCATGTTTGCAACGTTTTCCTGCAGACAACGTCGACAACACCAGCAAGACAGCGAGGAGAAAGACTATTCACTTCAAATCCTGGAAGCTCTTGAACCAGCTGTCTGTCTGGTGAGTCTGTATGTGTGTCTGTCTGGTGAGTTTGTATGTGTGTCTGTCTGGTGAGTTTGTATGTGTGTCTGTCTGGTGAGTTTGTATGTCTCTATCTGTCAGTCTGTCTATTTGTTATAATTTATAAACTAATATATAATTTAACTTTAATCATTAAAACACTATTGTACAATAATCTGAAAAATAATGATGGCAGAAACTTAAAATAAAATAAATTCATTGTTTTGTTAAACACTTTACTTTATGAATTTTCTTTTTTGGCTGAGAAAAACTGATGCATTTTTTATTATTTGTGTCTACACCAAAAAAAAACCTAAAAATACAAGCCTAAATGATTTCCTGTGCTTCAAAGTAGTTGTATTACAGGTTTGTTGTTAAATTGTTGATTTCTTACTAACAAAGTAACAAGAATTCAGAATATCTTTTCTATAATTTCAAATGATTATTATGTTTTTCCATAAAATGTAGTTAAGTTAATACATACAAGTATTCAGAATATATTTTGTATAATTTCAGATGACTGTTATGTTTTTGCATGAAATCTTGGTAAGTTAGTACTAACAATACACTGAAACAAGATTATATATATCTCTCAATCTTGCCTTTTATTTTTTATTTAATGTTAAATTTATTTTATTATCCAAAGTGAATATTCGAACATCCTTTCCTTCATATATTAGTTCTAAACTATTAAATAAATGAATACATTTTTTCTAATATATTTTGAATTTTTTCCCTTAAATGATAGTTTCAAAATAAATTATTATATTTTCATTTTTAGACAGAGAAAACACTCTGTTTCTGTTAAAACCAATTTATTCTTTATTTACAGATTGTCCAGTGAGATGACTGGTGGGCATGGTAACAGTAACAAGTAAAACAAAAACCTGTCAATCAAAATCTTTGACATGGGAGGTAGAAGGAAAAGCTCATCTGTTGACCCAGGTCAGTCCACTGCAGAGCTTGAAGTAGTGAGTAGTGAAGTAGTATCCAAGAAACCAGTGTGTAATTAAGTAGCATGAAAGCAGTATTCACTGAAGTAGTATGAAAGTAAAGTATAGTGAAATTGTTTGGAAATAGTGAAGTAGTATTAAAGTAGTGTATAGCTAAATAGCAAGAAACTTAGCGAAGTAGTACGAAAAGTGTGTAGTCAAGATGTATGAAATTAGTTTAAATTGCTGTAGTATGGAAGTAGTGTATAGTGAAGTAGTATGGAACTAGTGCATAGTGAAGTAGTATGCAAGTAGTGTATAGTGAAGTAGTATCAAATTCTCTCCGTATGTCTGTCTCTCTCATTCATGTCTCCCTTTGTATTATTAAAATAAAATTAATTCATCAGAAGTAAATAAACATATTATTAGGTAAGTAAATAAATAAATAAATAAATTAGTAGGTAAGTAAAAAAATAAATAAATAAGTAAATAAATTAGTAGGTAAGTAAATAAATAAATAAATTAGTAAGTAAATTAGTAGGTAAGTAAGTAAATAAATAAATAAATTAGTAGGTAAGTAAATAAATAAATAAATACTGTTAATTATTTCAGCGACCAGTTTGAAGAAGATGTCAGTGATGTCATCCTGGACATTTCTACATTTCTGCTTTCCGTGACTAAAATTGACAATTCTGACCTCAGCCAGGTCAAGGCCACGGCAACAAGGTTAAACCTGAAAACCAGAAGACCAAGTTTCGCTTTCATATTCATGAATGTAGCAAAAGCTAAAAATGATAAATTATCTCCGGAAGAAAAAGAAGAAATAAACCATGCTTTGGAATGGATAAAAAACTAACTGGTATGTGAGACCACTGTTCCACTACTACTACTACTACCATAGTAATAATAATAGTAATATTATTATCAGTATGACTTCATTATTGAGAGTTCAGTTACTGTTACTACTATCATTACAGTGTTTACTACCACTGCTATACTATCACATCTACTATTATTATTATTATTACTTGAACATCCATACTGCTACTACTACTACTACTACTACTATTACTACTACTGTTACTAAATCAGTTCGG
>CM022678.1:7500-73993 GCA_012295275.1 Chrysomallon squamiferum
GGCTACTGTAGATAATATGGCTAATACTGCCTAATTTTGTCAGATTTCAAACTTTAATGTTAAGCTACACATCATTACTGTGGTGGTTGTTGTGAAATCGAATTAAATATTTGTATATACAATAATAATGATGATGATGATGATTATATTAAGGGAGGTGTTAGGCCTCCGCGGAAGCTCCTGAATTTCTTTGATCAAGACAGCGAAAATAATACCCGAAATGAAATACTTGCCGTTGACTTAACGTTATTTATAGACAATTGTAATTTGAGAAAAGAATTATTAAGAAGAAGATGAAAAATATGAAGAAATGAATGTTAATGTGAATGGTTTAAAATATAATTTATCAGAGTTTATTTTCTGTATGATTGCAGTGTCTTGTTTTATATAGAGTAAAATAAATGTATAACAGTAGAGGTTAAGAAAGAAAGAACTGCAAAGCAGGAGAATGACGTTCGTGTGTCTGACATTGCTTTGGTTTACGAACCGAGTTCTGGAACGAATTAAAGCATCGAATTTCTCATTACTTATTTAATTACTTACACATTTCTTAAACAAGAGAGAAGTAAATAAGTTTAAGTTATTAATTCGATATTCTGGGGAACTTTGTAAAGCACGATATTACAGTTTAGTACACGTAGTTGCCTCATAATCTTTCCGTCTCTTTCTTACCCTGCATGCAAAACCAGTTTTAACACGTTTGTAAAAGTCGTAACGATCTAGCGGTATTCAAATAAATGTGACCTTAAAGATAACAACAAACTGTGTGGGTCCTAAAAGTTCTTTATTAAAATTTGAAGCCAAACATCTGAAGTAATCTAGAAGAGAAATCACGCAATGTTGTCTGTGCAGGTGGTGTCACATTACTGATAGTATTGGAAGATCACCGATTGAGTTAAATACATGGTTGACCTGAACTGTGACCTTAAAGAGAAAAACACACTGTGTGGGTCCTAAAAGTTTTTTATTAAAACTTGAAGCGAAACATCTGACGTCAGCTGGAAGAGAAATAACGCAATGTCGCCTGTGCACATGGTGTCACATGAGTGACTGTATTGAAATATCACCGATTGAGATAAATACAGGTACCCAGTCTTTTTTCCAGTCGTCAGTGTCCATAGTCAGAGGTCAGATGTGTTATGTACACAATGTAAAACGTTTATTAAAACCAATACAAACAACTAACGTGGTTACAGAACGAACTGTACTTTGATGTACATTGTCAAAACGACGAGAGATTTGTGTATTAACCCTGTAACTATTATTCATCCTGTATGTAGAAATAAAAGACTTAAATAAATAAATAAATAAGTATACAACAATAATTAAAATACAGTAACGTTATTATTATTATTATTATTATTATTATTTTATCTATCTATCTAATTTTTTTTTTTCTTCTTTTCTTTTCTCTTTTTTTCTTTCTAGACGAATGTTATTGTTATTATTATTTGAGGTATTCATTTATTTTTTTTATTACGTTTATGACAGATAACTACATATATTTATATGTAGATGTTTTATATATTTTTTGATCGATTTGCATATTTGGGTTCCTCTTTGATCAGTCTGTTAAAAAAGAAAACAAAAAATCACAAATCAATATTATTTCTGTCCACGTCTCCGCCAGCAAAAGCCCAGAATCAACAACACCACCGTAACAACAACAAAAACAGTAAATTAATACATCAATAAATAAAACTAATAATAATAATAATAATAATAATAATAATAATGTCTTGTGTTGTGTTACAGAAGAAAAGTTAACTTTTTATACACACGTACGTATCTGTGTATGTATGTATGTGTGTACCTGTACGTGTGTATGTATGCATATATGTATGTATGTATATATGCATGTATGTATCTCTAGATGTCTGTAACTTTTCACGTTCATTTAACTTCAAGAAACTCATTTTATTTTTACTTTCATATTATTTTATTTCACTCATAATTTTATTTTTGATCTGATTTTATTATTTAATTTGCTTGTTTCATTCATTTTATTATCATTGTTATTTTTCGTAATATTATAATCACTGTTCTTGTTGTTGTTGTTCTTATTACTATTATTATTCTCTTAGTATTACTATTTCTACTACTACTACTACTGCTGTTTCTGCTGCTACTACTACTACTGTTATTATCATTATTATTATTATTATTATTATTATTATTATTATTATTATTATTATATTTTTAGTGTGTGTAGTATATATACGGGTACTGAGATCGCATGTTAATCGTGTTCGCAGTTGAGTTGTTAACAAGGAAAATTTGAAACCTGTGTAGGTAGACTCATTGTTAAAGAATAGAAAAATGTAGTTATAAGGTTATTGAAGATAATATGACTAATACTGTCTAGTTTTGTTTGTGAAACAGTACGTCAGATTCTAAACTTTAATGTCAAACTACACTTCATTATTGCGGTTGTTGTTGTTGTTTAATCGAATTATGTCTTTGTATATACGATAATAATAATAATAATAATAATAATAATAATAATAATAATAGTTAATAAGTAAATAAATAAATACATAAATAAATAAAATAACAAATGTGTGAAACTAAATTAATCAGAACAATTTTAAAACTACAACGACATTTACATTCTTCACACATCTTTCATTGCTGTTTCTAACTGTGGAACTTGGCTGGTAAAGAATCTTTTAAATTACATGGAATAATTTATATTTTTTGTTCAGTCTGTTGTTGTAAAGTCTGTTTCTAAACAGATCAGCCAAATCTTCTCTTAACTGACATCGAAGTAAGTTTGACATTTTATGGTCCTCTCTCTCTCTCTCTCTCTCTCTCTCTCTCTCTCTCTCTCTCTCTCTCTCTCTCTCTCTCTCTCTCTCTCTCTCTCTCTCTCTCTCTCATTACGTATCTTCATTTTCTTTCAAGACACTCCTTTTATTATTTACTTTGTCTTCATATAATTTGATTTCACTCAGTATTTTTTTCAATTCCTTACTTTTTCATTTTAATATTATTATTATTATAGTTGTAATTATGATTATGATTATTGTTATAATAATAATAATTATTATTATTATTATTATTATTATTATGTTGTTGTTGTTGTTGTTATTATTGATGTTGTTGCTGTTGTTGCTGGGGGTTTTTGTGGGTATTTTTTGTGTTTATTAGCTCTACAGATACTTAGGTCGCATGTTAATTGTGTTCACTATTATTATTGTTATCATTATCATCATCATTATATTTTTTACTGTTTATTGATTAATTTTAAGTCAGTTATTTATTTTCTTTCTTGCTTTAGTGGACTGTTTCATTTTCCAAAATAGAGCATGGCAAACATATATGTACAAACACTCAGACATACATATACATTCGCAAATATAAGTATACACACTGCAGAAAACATACATCTATAAAACAGACGTGAAGGTCGACTTCCAATAACAGCCACTTACCCATAGACAGACGGATAATATATATATTAAATTATACAAACGTCTGAGTGCGAGAAACTTGTTATTTTATTTATTTAGTTTTGTTTGTTTTTGTTTTATTATATTTATTATTATTATTATTATTATTATTATTATTACTAATATATATATATATATATATATATATATATATATATTATTCCTTAAAAGTAGTAACAGTTTTATCAATTGGTTACGTAAATTTTCCATTCATGACAGAATTTTAAATCCCCTGATGTCGCTACTGTATAATAGAACTGGTGAAACCATGTAGTGAAATAATTTTAATTGACATTGGATGGACATAATGTTGCATCTTCTCTGCCGTAGAATGAAATACATAGTTTTCTGTATTTGTCTGTGTAACATGTTTCTTGATTTAGTAAATCTATTTAACTTGTGCATTAAAAATCAAAAACATTTATAGATTTTTAGATATCTTGGTAATTATCTGCACGAAGTACAAAGCAAATTGAAAAAAACAACAGAAAAAAAACAACAACATTTCATGCATATATTAAGGAATCACTGAACAATTTATCTTTGTTTATTTCATGGCATTCAGCGATTTTAAATATGCATTCTGTGTCATTAAGATACAAGGAGAACAGTAAAGGAGATCAATGTTCACTAGCAGGGGAAATAGTCCGTTAATGAGTTATGTGCACCGACACAAGATTTAATATTTCGATACATGTATATTACCAGCACACATTTACCATTTACACCATTGCTTATAAATTTTCACCACTTTGAATGAAACGATTGCTGAAATCTATAAACGTACCAAAACAGTTTTTTCTTCCGTGCTTTCATCAGTTCGATTACACCGTATAGTGTAAAAATCAGGTCATTTGTGCAATAATCCTTCCTAATCCTGCTTGAACGTCAGTATATCATTTTTTCAAGAAACAACTTTAGTCTATTATTTAACACAGTGTTAAAGAGTTGCCGAAGACAGTTAAGTAATGTAATAAATCTATACTTTTCTGGATTATTTTTATCACCAATTTCATAAATTGAGTAAGGGGAGATATCAGTTTCAAACACAAAATATAAAAGTTTCACATATTCATATATCAACAGTTTGCTTAATATATTCATTAATTATATTGCCTTGACCCAAAGTTTTGACGTTCTTGATAAATTTAACAACTGTAAGTATTTTACATTCTAAAATAGTATATTTAGTAAACTGTTATTTTCTAAATCTGTGGTAAATTTTTGTTATGGAGGCTGTCATTACTGAGGTTTACGTCAGGAAAGTATTGGTGTAGTGATTCTTAAGGTTCAAAATCAAGAACTTCAAATTTTAAGATTTTCTCTAATACACGTAGCGAGCGAAGTAGTTTATATATATATATATTTGGTCTACAAATATCCTGATCTTTTTCTTTGACAAATTCCGAAATTCAGCACGTTGTTGGGCTCGTTTGTAAAATTAAATAATTCCTCTAAACATTCTATCATGTTATTTGTTTCAGTTGTCACACATTAGATAATCAGGGAGTCTCTGTGTGCTGGCGTTATATTCTGTAGATATGTTATTAAATTTGTTTTACGGCATATCAAAAGTATCACTGTTAAAATAGGGACACCCTTTAGTTGGTATATAACCCAGTAAACATGAGCCATAATACATATTCAGATGTGTTTTGATATAAACTTGTACTTTTGCAGGAAAATTACTCTTAATATTAATAATAATAATAATAATAATATTAATAATAACAATAATAATAATAATAATAATATAAGTATCTGTGTAACAACACGTCCATCACATCTGTCACGTTCTACACTTACAGTAACACACTTTAATTACAGTAACACACTTTAATTACAGTAACACGCTTTAATTACAGTAACACGCTTTAATTACAGTAACACACTTTAATTACAGTAACACACTTTAATTACAGTAACACACTTTAATTACCAACTGAACTGAACTTTACTTACAGTCAGGCCGCAGTCTGAGGATTTCATACAAAATTTAATAACAATTATAACAAGTATGACAAGATGGTAGATTTACAATAATGTACATAATAATAAATTATAAACAATATATCAATATTTCAGCCAAAGGATTTGAAAAAATTCAGGATTAGATTACAGAGAGTAGAAAGTTTTGTAAGGACGCCCGCTTTTTGAGAATTAAATAATATATAAAACTTATGAGTGCTTAATTTAGATTGACAGAAAAATGGTAGGTAACATTTCTTTTGATTCTTGATAAACATACGTGTAAATATATAATGAAACTCTTCTCCGATGATATAGTTATTACACAACAGCCATATTCTATTTTCGATTGGTATATTTCTCCATCTTTCCGTTTCAACAGGAACATTATAACATAAAGAAAATACATTAAACACTCGCTAAGTCAGACGTACATTAAAACGGGTACTACAAATATTGAACAACGTACGTTAAAACTATCACGGGCGTAATCAAAACAACCACGAAGAAAATCTTCATTAGCCGTGAGTTTAGCCTTGAATTTATAAAATTCCTGTTTATTAATTGAAATTGTGAACAGGAAAAGGAAATATAAATAATTCCGTTGTGGAAAGTTTCATGGCATGTCTCTTCTAATTATCACTCGTTCACTGTTTGAGAGTTTGTGGTTTGTGTGCTGTATGGTAGGTTACAAAGAAAACGTTTTTTTTTTGTTTGTTTTTTTAATTTTTAAAACAGGTATTGTGCGAAGAAATAAATTATTATTATTATTATCGTTTTATTTCTCTCATTTGTTTTCTCGTTCTGTATGTCTGTTTCCCTCTCCCACACTGGAGTGTGTGTGTGTGTGTGTGTGTTTTCTAATTTGTATATAGAAATAAACGGGTGATCTAGAATGAAGATTAATTATGTCTGTTTGTCGTATGACGTACTGAGATTACAGAACAAAAATGTAAACAGGGCATAAGAAAGGTTGACAAATAAAACCTGTAGAATAACGTAAAATAAAATAAACTAAAATGTGAAAAGAAATTAAAAACTAAATTATCAATGTCTGCCCTTTCTTGCTGAATGTACAACATGTTGTAACATAAAAAACGTGTGTGTGTGTGTGTGTGTGGTTATACACACATATAGATATTATTAAGGTCATGCTCTTAGCCATGATATAACATAGTAAATATAAAATAACTGACATTCAGTGCCTAGCTTCAATAATGATCTTATTTACTGGAATTAAATAAGTAAATAAAACAGGATAAGAACAAAGAAAAAATAGAGGAGAAAAGTACGTATATCAGAATGTCAATTAGTTAACGCTGGCTAAAAATAAGAAAGAAAAAATACAGAGTAGTGAATAATTAGTATGTATTATGGAAGATTATGTTTTTGTTCGTTTCGTTTCTTTTATAAAATATGAACTGTATTTTTTGTTTTCTGGAATATTCCTGAGGAATGAGTACATGCATTTTCAGATTTATTGACTTTTGTATATTTAGAAACGTTTGTACACAACTGAAGTAATCGCTTTATCATCCAACAAAGAAGTCTTTGATTTTAAAGCTCTCGATCTTGAGCAGAAAGGAGATATTACAATTTATTATTGTTGTTTTTAATTTGCTTGAGATTTCTTGTTTTTACTTCATTACAATTTAAAGACATCTACACGTATCGACAGACAGTTTATTTGGTAGCAGATTTGTATTTAAGTGTAACTCACTTAGACATTTTATTTCCCGCGATACTTGAGATTCCTCGAAGCGACATAAAATAAACTATCCTACATTCCGAAACCTTTCAATACGAGATTTTTTATATGCATCCAGTGTCGTTTTCAGTAATAATTAATATCAAGCCTCACGTTAGCTGCGAAATATAAAAGAATGAATAAAGAAAGCGGGAAACAGAAACAACTTGAATTTATCTGTCACTAATAGATAACAGGAATATTAAATCCTTTTTTGATTGTTTATTCATTTTGAAAAAAAAAAAAAAAAAAAAAAAAAAAAAAAAAAAAATATGTATATTGGTAAAATAAAAATAAATAAATAAATGTGAAACATAATTGGATGAAATATTATAAAATAGCATTAAGTTTTCAAGTTAGTGTACTCGAGAGGGCTTAATGAAAGTTAATATAACGTTGTGTGAATGAGAATAAATAAATAAAGTAAATAAATAAGTAAATAATAAATAAATAAAGAAATGTGAAATGTAGAGTTGGATGAAAGGTTATAAAATAAAACTGTAAGTTAGTGTATTTTACGAATGCAGACTAAACGCAGAGTAACAAACTACGTGCAAAGCTGTGACGTGTCGTCTTACAAAAATATCACGTGACGTGTCTAAGCAGGAGATTCACAGAGCGAGCAGACGGCACAGAATGTGTGTCAGTTTGTTAGTTGAAAAGATTCGGGTTTTACTTCGATTTCGATTAGAGGTAGGCAAACTTAAACTATACTGCTTTTAGTACTGACTGTTGATTGTTTATGTAAAACATTTAAATTTAAACTGTTCTATGGTGATCTCGAACTGAGACATCTGCAACTCGGCTTTCGTTTCAGTTTTCATCTAAAAATAATTGTGAACTAATAAAATTACAACATTCCTATTATTATTATTTATTTTAAATTTATTTATTTATCAAGCAATAAACAGACCAACAGAAAGGGCATTATCGTCAGGTATATTTAATTTTGCGCTGTATTAACTGGCCGAAGTTTTACAAACGGATAAAGATGGCACCATTAATGGTTTAATTATGTCGATAGAGGAATATAAAATGTCTACGGAATAACTGTTTGTTTAGCAGTACAAAACTGGAATCAGTTGGTTTTGTCAAGTATTGATGCTAATGTAAATCAGTCAATTTGAGAAGTTTCAAAAAGTGTAGACACTGATTAAACATATTTTCAAAAGATAACGTCCAGTCTACTTTATTAACAAAGGTTAATTTTAAATGCATTGATTTGGTATAATTATAAGTTAATACTGAATTATAACGTAAAAGGGCTAAGGATATTCCTTTCCAAATATGATCACTAGTAAATAAATAAATAAATAAATAATTTTTTTTGATTAAAGAAAGAAAAAATACATTTTTGGTAATTTTATTTTTAATTTTATTTTTAATAATAATTAAAATAATAATAATAATAATAATAATAATAATAATAATAATAATAATAATAATAAAGAATGTATTTTTAATTCATGGGAGTCACTTTTATGTAACGGGTGAAGTCAAGTGTGTGTGTGTTAATTAATCCGGTTTCTGTTGGATGCTAAGATTAAGTGTGTGAAATTGTCCACAAGGTTTTGTTTCACTGTTAAATTTATGAGACATATAGAATATAAGCTGGAGATACATATTTCAATGTTTGGTTTCCTTCAGCTCATGTTTATCTTATGTGTTACAAATAAAGCACGCTGATCTTTATTATAAAACAGTACTTTCTTGGAGCTTAACTGTTATTGAGGGAATTATTTAATTATCAAAGAAAATTCACCTTTTCTCATTATTATTTTGTATTACTTGACTTATATTCTTTTGTTTCTGTACGTCTTGGTTTCCTCTCTCTCTGCATTCTATAAGTAATGTGCATACAGTTACATATAAATCCAGTAAAGACGATAAAGTAACACAAGGTCTGTGCATGTCTGATACAAATACATTTTATTACACCAGTCATTTCAGTCGTACTTGATCAGTCACCGTGTATGTGTGTGTGTGTGTGTGTACTTTTTTAACTGTTCAGTATGGTGCATCTTCTTAAAATTATTTTTTTACTAGGCTCTTGAACGATTCATATTAATTTATTGCTAAAATTCTTGTTTTCATTAAAAGAGATTATTATTAATACTCAATTTTCTTTGTCGTTACATTTTAAACTAAACAAGGTCACTTGACAAGATCACTGTTACTTTAACGTAAGATCATTGTCACGACATATAGATATGTTCAGTTTTTGTAGTGTTTGCAGTATGTTCAGTTTGTGTAGTGTCTGTAGTATGTGTAGTGTATGTAGTATGTGTAGTGTACGTAGTATATGTAGTATGTGTAGTGTATGTAGTATGTGTAGTGTACGTAGTATATGTAGTATGTGTAGTGTATGTAGTATGTGTAGTGTATGTAGTGTATGTAGTATGTGTAGTTTATGTAGCGTGTGTAGTGTCTGTAGTATGTTCAATTTTTGTAGTGTGTGTAGTATGTGTAGTCTATGTAGTATGTGTAGTGTATGTAGGGTTTGTAGTGTATGTAGGGTGTGTAGTGTATGTAGTCTATGTAGTGTATATAGTATGTGTAGTGTATGTAGTGTATGTAGTATGTGTAGTGTATGTAGTATGTGTAGTGTATATAGTGTATGTAGTATGTGTAGTGTATGTAGTATGTGTAGTGTATGTAGTGTATGTAGTATGTGTAGTGTATGTAGTATGTGCAGTGTATGTAGTATGTGTAGTTTATGTAGTGTATGTAGCGTGTGTAGTGTTGGTAGCGTGTGTAGTGCTTGTAGTATGTGTAGTGTATGTAGTGTTTCTAGTATGTGTAGTGCTTGTAGTATGTGTAGTTTATGTAGTGTGTGTAGTGTTTGTAGCGTGTATAGTGTATATAGTATCTAGTGTATGAGGCGTGTGTAGTGTATGTAGTATGTGGAGTGTAAGTAGTATGTGTAGTCTCTGTAGTGTGTGTAGTGTATGCAGTATGTGTAGTGTATGTAGTATGTGTAGTGTGTGTAGTGTATGCACTGTGTGTAGAGTAAGTAGTATCTGTAATGTATGTGGCGTGTTTAGTGTATGTAGCATGTGTAGTGTATGCAGTCTGTGTAGTGTATGTAGTGTATGTAGTGTGTGTAGTGTATGTAGTATGTGTAGTGTATGTAGGATGTGTAGTGTATGTAGTGTATGTAGTATCTGTAGTGTGTGTGGCGTGTGTAGTGTATGTGGCGTGTGTAGTGTATGTAGTGTATGTGGCGTGTGTAGTGTATGTAGTATGTGTAGTGTATGTAGTATGTGTAGTGTATGTAGCGTGTGTAGTGTATGTGACGTGTGTAGTGTATGTAGTATCTGTAGTGTATGTAGTGTGTGCATTGTATGCAGTATGTGTAGTATGGGTAGTGCTTGTATGTGTAGTGTTTGTAGCGTGTGTAGTGTATGTAGTGAATATAGTGTATGTAGTGTTTGTAGTATGCGTAGTGCTTGTAGTGTGTGTAGTGCTTGTAGTATGTGTAGTGTATGTAGTATGTGGAGTGTAAGTAGTATGTGTAGTGTGTGTAGTGTGTGTAGTGTATGTAGTATGTGTAGTGTATGTAGTATGTGTAGTGTGTGTAGTGTATGTAGTGTGTGTAGTGTAAGTAGTATCTATAATGTATGTGGCGTGTGTAGTGTATGTAGTGTATGTACTGTGTGTAGTGTGTGTAGTATGTGTAGTGTATGTAGTATGTGTAGTGTGTGTAGTGTAGGTAGTATGTGTAGTGTATGTGGCGTGTGTAGTGTATGTAGTATGTGTAGTGTATGTAGAATGTGTAGTGTCTGTAGTATGTGTAATGTATGTGGCGTGTGTAGTGTATGTAGTACGTGTAGTGTATGTAGTGTATGTGGCGTGTGTAGTGTATGTAGTATGTGGAGTGTAAGTAGTATGTGTAGTCTCTGTAGTGTGTGTAGTGTATGCAGTATGTGTAGTGTATGTAGTATGTGTAGTGTGTGTAGTGTATGTACTGTGTGTAGAGTAAGTAGTATCTGTAATGTATGTGGCGTGTGTAGTGTATGTAGCATGTGTAGTGTATGCAGTCTGTGTAGTGTATGTAGTGTATTTAGTGTGTGTAGTGTATGTAGTATGTGTAGTGTATGTAGGATGTGTAGTGTATGTAGTGTATGTAGTATCTGTAGTGTGTGTGGCGTGTGTAGTATATATAGTATGTGTAGTGTGTAGTGTGTGTAGTATGTGGAGTGTTTGTAGCGTGTGTAGTGTATGTAGTATGTATGGTGTGTGTAGTGTAAGTAGTATGTGGAGTGTTTGTAGCGTGTGTAGTGTATGTAGTATGTGTAGTGTGTGTAGTGTATGTAGTATGTGTAGTGTATGTAGCGTGTGTAGTGTATGTGGCGTGTGTTGTGTATGTAGCATGTGTAGTGTATGCAGCGTGTGCAGTGTGTGTAGTATGTGCAGTGTATGTAGTGTAAGTAGTATGTGTAGTGTATGTAGTATGTGTAGTGTATGTAGTGTCTGTATTGTATGTAGTATGTGCAGTGTATGTAGTGTGTGTAGTGTATGTAGTATGTGTAGTGTATGTAGCGTGTGTAGTGTCTGTAGCGTGTGTAGTATGTGCAGTGTGTGTAGTGTGTGCAATGTATGTAGTATGTGTAGTGTATGTAGTATGTGTAGTGTTTGTAGTATGTGTAGTGCTTGTAGTGTGTGTAGTGTATGTAGTATCTGCAGTGTATGTAGTATGTGTAGTGTATGTAGTATTTGTAGAGTATGTAGCGTATGTAGTGTATGTAGCGTGTGTAGTGTATCTAGTATGTGTAGTGTATGTAGTATGTGTAGTGTATGTGGCGTGTGTTGTGTATGTAGCATGTGTAGTGTATGCAGCGTGTGCAGTGTGTGTAGTATGTGCAGTGTATGTAGTGTAAGTAGTATGTGTAGTGTATGTAGTATGTGTAGTGTATGTAGTGTCTGTATTGTATGTAGTATGTGCAGTGTATGTAGTGTGTGTAGTATATGTAGTATCTGCAGTGTATGTAGTATGTGTAGTGTATGCAGCGTGTGCAGTGTGTGTAGTATGTGCAGTGTATGTAGTGTAAGTAGTATGTGTAGTGTATGTAGTATGTGTAGTGTATGTAGTGTCTGTATTGTATGTAGTATGTGCAGTTTATGTAGTGTGTGTAGTGTATGTATATTTGTGACATCCATTTCTATTGCTTCTATACATAATTTACTAAAGTAACAGAATATTTAAAATATTCAGATATAAGCTACACATTTATTTTATTTATATAACGTCATTTATTTATAGGAATAAGTGTAATATTCTGATATTACTGGCATAAATTCTGAATTAAGAAGCTCACCCAGTTATGATTTAAAACATGTTTTAAACATTATTATTTGCAATTTGTGAATGGTATTCAAAGGAATTATAGAAAGATTTAAAATAAAAAAGTGTGTATGATACAATAAATAGTCTGTCTCTTATTTAACTGAATTCTGATGAAATGATTTTACCCATGTGATTGTCATTAAATGTTTAGATTTTGTTTTTGACTTCCCTTTGTGTATGCAGACTGATGAACGTGTGTTTTGAGTATGAAAAATGCATTAAAAGAAAAGTTGATGACACATGTATTCTGAAAACAACATAATGGCAATGCATTAACTTTCACTGTCTCTTGTTACATTGCACATGTTTAGGTTACTTCCAGTGATTTCTGACAACTGTTCCCTTGATTCGTGTGTTTCAGGTTGAGTATGTCAACTCGATAAAGCAGCAGAACAGCTGAGAAACACAGCAACCCAGAGCCAGAACCTGGCCCAGTCAGCCAATCACCACCCCCTAAAAAGAGGAATAAGAGCAAATCCAAAACGAGGTAAGAATAATTGATTAAAACCAAGATGTTTTTATTAACAGCATTCTGCCACTATACTTTCATATTTTTATATGACAAAATCTCAAATTACTCTTTGACATTTATTTATTTTAAAAAATATTTCAGGAACTTATGACTACAAATTCTTTTTTGGAACACTGGATACAACACTCTAACTGCAAAAGAATATAACTCATACAACATAATCTAGTGGAATCCACAAAATTAACAACATAATTTAGTAAAACTATTGACAGGTTATATGTATATTTGTTTTTTTTTTATAACATAATTTAGTACAGTTAACAAAATTAAGAATATAGCTTAGTAAAGCTATTAAGCGGTACAATTTTTATTGTTTATAGAACATAGGTTAGTACAGTTAAGAATATAACTTAGTAAAATTATTGAGAGGTGTTTTTGTATTGTTTACATAAGAGTATTTAGTAGAATTTACAAGACTAAGAATGTAACTTAGTAAAACTAGTCACGTTATATGGATATTGGTATTATTTATATAACATAATTTTTGTAAAACAAAACCTAAAATTAGTGTTAACATTTTATTATTTAAAAAAATATATATTTCAGTAATTTATTTCCACAATAAATTTAAGAACACAGGATACAAGACTATAACTGGCATACAAATATAACTTATAGAAAATAATTTAGTGACACCCACAAAACTGAGAATATAACTTAGTATAATTATTAACAGGTTATATTTGTATTGTTTATGTAACATTATTTAGTACAGATGACAAAACAAAGGATGTAGCTTAGGAAAACTATTCACATGTTATGTTTAACTTGTATTGTATATATAATATAATTTAATAGTCCACGAAACTAAGAATATTGCTTAGTAAACTGTTAATACTGACAATACACAGAGACACAATACCAAAAAACGTAAAGTATCTATGTATGACTATTGTGATAGATATTTTATTCACATAAACGTATTATAAATCTTTATGATAATTATTTCAATGTTTCTTAACAATATATCTGATCTCATTTAAAAGTGAATGGAACGTATCAAATACATTTTTATTTTTTTCATCTATATCAAAAATTATTATATTTGTTTTTTAAAGCTCAGCCAATATGGATGACAAAGAAGAGAGATCAAATTCCTCAGACACAAATAGTGAAAATAATTTACGTCTATCTCTATCAGGCAGTTCTGGTAATAAACACAATATTTCGATATATTTACTGATTGGAAATTCTAAACAGAATTATTATTTGCATCTATTCCAAAGCAGTTGTTTTTGTTTTTCAGTATATCGGTAACAACGTAATATACTCATATACTGTTTATTTTTTTATATATCATTTGTAAACTAATACTTTTCTGATCTAAATTGAAAACAAAGTAACAAGTTAAAGGGTTTTATGTGAAAATTGAAAAAATACATCAATAAATAAATTAAAAACACATACTAATTACTGTTTCATCATGACTATTATAATTATTCTAGTATGATCATATTTATTTCAATGTTGTAAAGTAATGCTGAGGTCAAATGTCATATGTGTAATTAGTTAACAGTATTAATCACATTCGTTAAAAAATATATTGCGTTATTCACTAATACTGTTTCGGTAGATTGTATTATTCTGTAAACTGCCATATCTTCATTAAATAGATACAAACATTTTTAATTGTGAAGCTTTTCAAGCAGGAGATAGCAATATAATCAGTAAGTTAAAAACTAACTGTTTTCTCTTCTTTACACGTTTAAAACATAACTTAATACACCGTGACTTGAACAGTATGTATTCATATGACCCACTCTGGTTAACGTCGACGAGTCCACATTCTACGATACGAATATATTCGGCATCCACGAGCAATATCCTTTCCAATATATCATGCATATATATCTTAGAAACTGATAAGTTATAGCACTTTCTAATACTCCTGTCACCAAGACACAGACGAAACATTTCAGATTAGCGGTTAATGTAGGTGGTACACTTGGAGACAATGAATTTCCGCTGAAAATGAATGTATTTCCTGAAAGTGCCACAATATACCCAAATGGATTATCATAAGGCTGTTATCATAAAAATAAAATATAAATCTTTGATTAAAAGCTGAATAGCAGCCCATACCAGACTTCAAGGACTAATTTCCTTGTTCACATCTATTAATGACAAAACATTTCCACATCCACAGCGAAGTCAAAGAGTTAAATAAACAGTATTACAACGGGGGGGGGGACCATTTATTAGATACGTGTACACTGAGGGTAATGTTAGGACCATTTATTCCTCTTTTATAAGAGGATTTGTCATATTTTGGTTTACACTTTCTTAATGGATGAAAAATCTAATCACCAGACAAGATTTGGTGTTTTCTGATTTTAGAAGTCATTTTAATTCAGACCTTGTAGCAACTATTGAGCTAAATTTTACCATGACAAAACTATTTATTTTTCATTGAATCAGAGAAAATATATCTCTTTATACATTTTTACATATTTATTTTGGTATCAAACACAATGTTTTATATATATATATATCAGATTAACAAAATACTTGGTCTGTCTGGTGCTGGAAGTCAGATTAGCAACACGGGAAATTAATTAACTTTCCAGTATCACCAGCTTTAAATTGCTTTGTTTAAACTTTGTCGTTTTCTGTTTTGACTTCTTGTAAATTGTAATAGAGATCAACTGTTTAATTAGTCCCTAAGCTTTTTGTGTAACAATTGGGTAGATGAGACCATGATTATGTACTAGATAGAGGGCATCTCTTTATCAGTTCATTCAGCCATGACCTACATTTTTTCTTTTATTTTTTTAAATGGATGTGGAACAGATGTAAAGATCTTCCACATAGGTATCAGTTAGGTATAAACACTGTCATCTAACTTGCATCTCCTTGACTGATAGCAGGTCCCATACAGACATATAATTCATATATATAGTTTACTTAACCATATAGAAAAATACTAGCTATTGGTTGATTTTTGTATCATGAATATTACAGTTACTTTTCTATCAACACCATGAAATTAATAGACACTCAGAGTATTTTGCTAGACTGGTTTAGATTTTCTTCTTGTAGAAAAAAGTCATTCAAAGCAGTTTATTATAGATTCTAAGTTCAAAATGTTTAAACAGAAAACTAGATGTCTAATGAGTTATATCTCCACATTTCAGATTTGAAGACAAAAGTAGTGGAAGGTGAATCGCCTGCTAAAAATGAACAGGTGGAAATTCTAGAAAAGCTGCATGAGAAAGGGGTTCAGCTAAATTCTATAAACAATCTAGGTGAAACACCAATTATTATAGCTCTGAATGCCAATAATAACCCTGCAATTTTGAATTTCCTGGAACATGGAGCTGATCTCAGCTTAACAGACAAAGATAACAATTCAGTTTTACACCTAGCAGCTAAACATGGAAATCTACAAATTGTGAAAATATTTATTGAAAAAAAGGTTAATGTAAATGTTAAAAACAGTACAGGGGAAACTCCGCTTTCTACAGCTATTAAGTTTGAACAAAACAAAGTAGCTTTGTATTTACTGGAACAAGGAGCTGATCTCAGCTTAACAGACAAAGATAACAATTCAGTTTTACATCTAGCAGCTAAACATGGAAATCTACAAATTGTGAAAATATTTATTGAAAAAAATGTTAATGTAAATGTTAAAAACAGTACAGGGGATACTCCGCTTTCTACAGCTATTAAGTTTGAACAAAACAAAGTAGCTTTGTATTTACTGGAACATGGAGCTGATCTCAGCTTAACAGACAAAGATAAGAATTCTGTTTTACATCTAGCAGCTGAACATGGACTTCTAGTAATTGTGACAAAACTGATTGAAAAAGGTTTTGATGTAAATTATAAAAACAGTACAGGGGAAACTCCTCTTTCTACAGCTGTTAAGTATGAACAAAACAAAGTAGCTTTCTATTTACTGGAACATGGAGCTGATCTCGGATTAACAGACAAAAATAAGAATTCTGTTTTACACGTAGCAGCTGAACATGGAAATCTAGAAATTGTGACAAAACTGATTGAAAAAGGTTTTGATGTAAATTTTAAAAACAATAAAGGGGAAACTCCTGTTTTTATAGCTGTTACATTTGACCAGAACAAACTATTTTTTAATTTACTGAAACATGGAGCCGATCCTAATTTAAGAGACAATGATAACAATTCTATTTTAAACCTAGCAGTTAAGCAAGGAAATACAGAAATTGTGAGAGCACTGACTGAATAACGTCCTGCTGTAACATATTTTAAGCAGTAGAGGTGAAACAACCCTTGATGGAACATTAAGTTAAATTTCAACTTTACTTGTTATTCAGTGACATACAACAAAGGAGATTTGTATACATTTACTCTGAAGGACAAATCATGACACTCCTGAAACAAGACACACCCCACACTGGTGTTAATTGCCTCACTTATACTGTTATTGTCAGTTAAAAATCTTTAATGTACTTTAGTGTGATGGCCTCTGAAACAGTGGTTAAATCAAAAGTTAGTAATACTAAGGGCAGTTGTATAAATATATAGCATATTGCTTATCTTGTTTCTTTCTTGCAGAAATTATTTTATACATAATGTTATTTTCTTATTGAATTTTGAATTATAATTATTATTATTATTATTATTATTATGAATGAGTACTGCTCATTACTGTTTTATTTTTATGTCAAAGAGAAAAATAAATTGTTAAATATGATAACCTTTGCTTGTTATGTTACTATTACATAAACAGTGTGCAAGTTTTATGTATATATTTTTCAATACACTGATGTAAATATTTAAAAAAATAGATATATTTTATATAACGTTTGCCTATGTATACAATTAATATTTTTCATACATTTATTTTACCCTCATACACAGAACAAGAAAAAAATATATATGCATTTTATTCATCTATATTTGTTTAATATTATCATTATTATTTTTTATTTGTTATTAATATTGGTTGAAAATCCATCTGGTTAACAATTTTTCACTTTTATCCATTTAATTATTAGAATATATTGAATGGAATTATACTAGAAATGCAATGATTTCTTTTTTCTTATAATAATAATAATAACAATAGAAGAAGAAGAAGAAAAAGATAAAATCTTAGAGAAATATCTTCTAGTGCACAAAAAATTAAATTATAATTGTTATATAGTTAATACGGGTATGTATACCATACGTGCCTTTGAATTTGGTATATAAATTTATGTACTTGGTACATATATCTCAGTATTAGTTAACATGACAACAGAGATAAAGTACTTTTAGCAGCAGCAATATGGGGATCTACTGATACAGTGAGTTTTCTCATTGACCAAAAAAATATACGCTCTTTATTCATCTGTATTTGTTTAATATTATTATTATTATTTGTTATTTGTTATTAATATTGGTTGAAAATCCATGTGGTTAACAATTTTTCACTTTTATCCATTTAATTATTAGAATATATTGAATGAAATTATACTAGAAATGCAATGATTTCTTTTTTCTTATAATAATAATAATAATAATAATAATAATAATAATAACAACAATAGAAGAAGAAGAAGAAGAAGAAGATAAATATTTTCTAGTGCACAAAAAATTAAATTATGATTGTTATATAGTTAATACCGGTATGTATACCTTACGTGGCTTTGAATTTGGTATATATATTTATGTACTTGGTACATATATCTCAGTATTAGTTGATAAGACAACAGAGATAAAGTACTTTTAGCAGCAGCAATATGAGGATGTACTGATACAGTGAATTTTCTCATTGACCAGAGACGAAATGATACAGATGAGAACAACTGGAAGAAAGGTGAAGTACTGAAAGTGGCAGTGATGTTTAACAATGCAGACGTTGTTCAGTGTCTTCTTGATAAAGGAGCTGATACTAATGTGAATGTGGCAGTTAAGGAGAAATTGATTCAGTTGTTGAACAGGAAATTAGATTAAAAGTGTTGTCTGATGACAAAATTAGATTTGAACTGTTTTGTGATGACACACTTCTTCACATTTCAGTTCTGCTTGGTGACTTAGATATGTTAAAATCACTGATACGGAAAATGCTGAAGTTAATGCAGTAAACAGCGAGGGAAAAACTCCACTTCATGAAACTGTAAAAGCAGTGAAACACAGAAAGGAAATAGCTTTGTTGTTACTAGAAAATGGTGCTGATACTGACATAACAGATTGACATTGCATATGCAATCTCATATTGACCAGAACTACTTTAACATTGATTGAAACAAGGAGCTGAACCTAATTTAACAGACAATGATAACGATTTTGTTTTACACCTAGCAGCCAACCATGGAAATATAGAAATTGTGACAGCACTGATTAAAAATGCTTTTTACAGCTCTTAAGTATGAATATTACAAAGTAATTTTGTATTTACTGGAACACAGAACTGATCCTGATACGACAAAAAATAATAGTTGTGCTGGAAACTTAAAACTTGTGAAAGCTTTGGTTATAAAGGGTGTTGATGTAAATATTATTAATTATATTACTTAAACTCCTCTTGATAAAGTTTGAATTATACATTTAACATTTTTATTAAAACTTATTTTGAGAAATACATTGGACTTTAAATTACATTGAATGATTTTATTGTATAAATATATGGTTTCTTTTACTTCTCATGATGTTTCTTTCCTTGCAAAAGTTATTTTGTTATTGAAATATTATTATTATTATTATTATTATTGTTGTTGTTGTTGTTGTTGTTGTTGTTGTTGTTGTTGTTGTATTAAAAATGTGGATATAACAGATGTAAGGTAGTTTTAATTTTTTATTTTTTATTCCATATTAACGGGGTTTTAGTATTACTGTTGCTGTTGTTGTTGTTGTTGTTATTATTAAGAACAGAACGGACAAAAATGGTAGATTAGATGGTATGAACATTAAATTTGTTTATTTATTTGTTTGTTTAATTACTTAATTACTTTCGAAAGATTCTGATGAATGAGAGAAAGAAGTAAATTTAGAAATTTTGTTTTTCATTTGTTTTCATTCGAAGCACGATATTATTATTTATTATACATGGTTGGTGTAGTCACGCTCTATTGCTTTCTGACTTTGTATTGAAACCAGTTTTCAGAAACGTGATATAGTTAGAACATTCAGTGACGTCACAGGGTAACAAGAGTAATACACTGTATTGAAATAAACGGGTGACCTAGAACGAACTGCAATTAGAATTACATAGACAAGTTTAAACATGAGACATCTGCGTGTTAGTCTTGTGACATTTATTCACATTACAGGTAAAAAATTGTAACTGGACATAAAAAATAAAATAAAATAAAATAAAATAAAGTAATAATTAAAAAAAGGTGAAGAGGGATTAAAGGTTTTAGAATAAAATTGTTTACAATAGTTAAAATAACGTTTCCAAGGGTTTTGTATGTTTGTGCGTGTCTGTGCGTGTGTATACACATATATGTGTGTGTTTGTATGTGTTTGTATATACATATATATATGTGTGTGTTTATTTATGTGTGCATTTGCATATGTGTGTGTGTCGTACATTTTATATCAAAGGACATTTGATTCTTAGTGTAATAAAATTCTCTGAAAATCAAGAATAACAACATTGAATCTGATTTTCTCTTTCAAGAGTCAGTTTGAAGAAATTCGCAAATATAAATATTACAAATCAGATATGTAAATCAGTTAGACATTTTATTTCTCGGAATATTTAATATTCTACAAACCGATATTACATAAAATAACATGTTCTACATCCCGGTACGATTAGAGGAAATTAGAGCGATCAGTCCCATTACGTGATGACGTCACGACTTCAGCTGTTTCGTAACAGTATTATTGTCAAACTTTGTTATGTGTAATGATAGGTCGCTCTAAACAAAGACATAATAACGGAAGTGTTAAGAATTTTACTAGAAAATATCTGTTCTTATTGACTCAGATTTACTTTAAAGTGGGAGAAACATTGGTGTTATATTGTTATATTCAGTGTTCAGTATATACATATCAAATATTGTATCTGAAACGGGCATATAATAAATAAATAAATACAAGAAGAAAAGACTCAAATCAGTGAGATACCAAACCCCGGCCTGCCCACCCCGTGGACGCTCCTGGACTTGTTGTCAAGACAACGAGGTAAATACAATGTACCCGAAGTAAACAGATTGCTTAGAATGACTGATCCTATGATCACAAGAGATTTGCGTTTTACTGCTGTGAATAAGCTATTTATAGATAACTGTTATTTGATGAAAGGAGAAGAAAGAAGAGAATCGAACGGTAATATGAAAGCTTTCAATATATAATTTAAGAGAGTTAAGCTTTTTCTTTACGTCCAATATCATGTTCACTATAGTAATGATTAATGTTAAGCGTCATGTTACCAGCGAAATACAAATAAAGAAATGAAGAAAGAAAGACACAAAGAAGGAAATGAAAGGCAGAAAGAAGGAAAGAAAGAAACCGAAACAAATTAAATTTATCGGTTACTAAAAGATTAGTTTTTTCTTTACTTACTTTCAAGACTAAACATGAGAGATCTGTATGCTAGTCACATAACTTTTATTATTGTAGAAAATAATAACAAGACGTCCAAAAAGAAACTCAAATTATATCAAATTAAATAAATATAAATATAAATAAATAAATAAATAAATGTGAAACGTATAACTGGATGAAAGGTTATTATATAAAATTGTAGTTACGAGTTAGCATACTCATGACGGCTGAATGAAGACTAAAAGTAGAGTGATTGAGAAATAAAATAAAATAAATAAATAAATAAACAATGTCTGCGCTAAACAGAATAAATCTTAATATCAATAATAATAATTGTGTGTGTGTTATAAATCTATTGGCCATGACATAAGGTAGTAAATTTAAAATAATTAACATCCAGGCACGATTTATTTACTGTAAGAAACGATATATTGCACCCCATAGTATACAGCGTATATTCGAGCAAGTATACAAACTAGTTTGAAAGGCGTGCTATATTTAGAACTGATTTGTAAAGCTGCAGACATTGTCACCAAGTAAACAGTAATACACCGTGTGCAAACCTGTGACGTCACGTCTTACAAAAATATCACCTGACGTGTCTAAGCAGACGATTCACAGAGCGAGCAGACGGCACAGAATGTGTGTCAGTCTGTTCGTCGAAAACATTCCGGCTTTACTTCGATTTCGATTCAAAGGTAGGCAAAACTTTTTACTACATACTGCTTTAGTAGTGACTGTTGATTGTTTATTTAAGACATTTAAAATTTTCTATGCGTATCCGAAACTCACATTTCTTTTCAGTTTTCATTTTTTTATTAAAGGTATGACCAAATAAAATTATAATATTTCTGTTTAATTAATTTGTACATAAAACAATAAGCATATGAAGAAAAAGTGTATTATCGTCTGGTATATTTAGTATAGGTCATGGCCGTAACTGCACTGAGGCAAGTGCCTCATACCGAAAAAAAAATATATATATATATATTTTTTTTTTATATACCAAAATTTACTTTAAAAAATATAAAACATAAATGTCTATTCCGATAGACACAATATTCAATAAATTAATTTCATGATCCTGTAAGTGTGCCAGAAACAGGCCTGACATCGGACAAGTTTCGCCTCCAAACGCAGTGACCGATAATTTGCGCTGTATATAAAAGGCCTAAGTTTTAGAAGGGCACAAAATGGTAACTGTTCAATCCACAGAAAGAAATTCGATGCTGGTTTATAAAAAGTCAGAGTTCAGAAATTATTTTATGTTGTCAACATATTTTCAAAGTAAAAGTTCACTGATCCCAGGATACTTACCAGAATATTTACCCGCTTTGCGTTAACTGAAAAATTATATATGAGACGAGACTAAACAAAACAGAAGCTGTTTCACAGATGTTCACGGCGTTGTGAGAAGAAGGCATATCCCCCTCCTTTAAGAATTGAAAACGTTGTCGTTATATAATATGTCGAGAATTAACTGACAACTTGTTTGCTACTAAGCTGGACCAAGCCACGCTTTGTAATATCATAGATTAATGCTTTTATTCTTCATTACTGCAGACACTAATTAAAAAATGCAATGATTTTTGTGATAATGTTTTTTGGTTTATTTCCCCACTCGTTAACATTTTTATTCTTTCAGTTTTGAACAGAACTTCAATTAGATTTTATTAAATTTCAGTTTATAAAATAAAAGATTTTCAGTCTGTACGACTTGTTCTTTTATTTGAATATATATATACTACTTGTATATTTAATGTTCAAAAATCATCTTTTAAATAAATAAAGAAACTATCTGTAAAAAATGTAGTTATGTAAGAGTATTAATGGTTGAATACTCTGTTATATATGTCAGCAGCCAATCACAGCAGAGGGAAGGAAATATGTCTGTACATTAATATGAAGTCATGAAGTGAACAAGTTTGAGAATGTAGCAGATTACTGAAAGCTTAAAATCGCAAATTCTGAGATTATGTTTATGCAAGCAAATACAAACGTTTGAGCGTGGGGGGGGGGGAATTCTTGTAGAATCAAAATGATAGAATCACTCTCATTTGAAGTATTGCTCACTGTTTTATAATTGTTTGAAAAATGAAAATTAACCAATTTCATATTTTGTATTAAATAAATAATACATTTAAAAAAATAATAATTTAAGAATCATATTGAATACAAATAAATATGAGCAGTTATAATTGAAAGTGTGGTCTACTGAAAAATTCAGTGTTAAATTATCTATTTGTTTAAATTGAACAGAAAAGAGTGACACCTTCTCTAAATCCTTTGCAATATTTACCTGGAAAAATGTTGAGCACTTGGAAATATTTTACTATGACTAAAAAAACAAGTGTTGCAAAGGCTGGTAAATAAGCTGAGAAAAATGAATTTGTTTTGTAACATCAAGCCACTGGCAATAAGAAAATGGAACAAATGTGTTAGACTTCAGATTTCTTTACATCACAGTATTATCACATAATCACTTCAAAATAATTTGCAGAGTTCATAAAGCAGGAACAAAATGTTAGTTTGAGTCTCAGATTACATCTGTGATTAAAGGTTCAGTAACAAGTAAACTGCTACATGGTTCTGTGTGACTGACTACACTGTCTCTCTCCTCCCTGTATTTACATTTTTATTTTGTGGGTGTGGCAGCTACTGTGACTCAAATAATGCCCCAAATATGCTCCAGTGCATGACTAGTCAAGACAGAATTGCTAAAGCTTTGTTTTGCATTCTGTCAGACTCTTTAAGTATTTATAGCTGATAGGTGAGTATATTGCAGTTTGAGAAAATCAGTGAAATCATTTGTAACTGACATTCAGAATCATGGAACATCATTCTGTTGTAATTACCTGTCACATGTTGTCACTCATTATCTCAGAGTTTAAATTTTCTCCATTTGTATTATTTATATTATTTACTGCAATAGACAAAAGTAAGAATATAACTAAATAAAACTATTATATTATCTATGCATTTAATTTGTTTATGTAACATAATTTAGTAAGACAACCGAGTGTAATTTTGAATCTTGATTCAAATGTGATTGTTCTACATGTTTTAAACACTATTTGCAAATTGTGTGTGGTTTTCAAAGAAGCAACAGGAAGTTCTAAAATTCAATCTGAATTTGTTTTCCATTCTCGACAAGATAAATTTGTCTGTAGATTTTTCGTTAACAGTATTGTGATCACTTGTATAACATAATTTAGTAGAATCCACATAAATAAGCATATAACTTAACAAAATTATTCACGTTATGTTTTTATTTGTACTGTTTATATAACATAATGTTTTACAGTTGACAAAACCAAGAATTTAACTTTATAAAACTATTAACATGTTGTTTGTATTTGTATGGCTTATATAACACAGATTAGTAACAGGACAGACAAGGCTTAAGGATTGATTCTGATGTTAAATGTAAGGTTCTTTCTTTGATACCATGCATCAATCTGAATCCTGAACTATGTGAAATGACCCAGCTATAATTCTTCTACATGTTCAAAAGATTATTGTTTACTAATTATGCTATTTTTTACGATAACATTTTTTAAATTTATTTTTTGTTCACACTGAATGATTGAGCTTGAGTTAAAAATTCATATCTTATAATGTGAGCTCCAGTGTATTCAAATCTGTACTCATGACTGGCCAAGGCAGAATTGTTAAAGCTTTGTTTTGGACTCTATCGGACAGTTAAATATTTATAGCTGGTATGTGAATATGCTGCAGTTTCAGAAAAACAGAGTGATATGGTACCCTGGTCTGTCACAGTGAAATCAGTTGTAACAGTCATTCAAAAACAAGGAACATCATTCTGTTGTTAATCATCACAAAGTTATAATTACTTGTCACATGTTCTTACTCATTATCTCAGTGCTTAACTTTTCTCCAGGTGTATATTTGTGACATTTTTGTTTGTAGTGTTTATAACTTTAATTACTAAATTGACAAAACAAAGAATCTAACTCAATGAAACTATTCTGATAATTCTGTACATTTATATTGATTACATAACATAATTTATGTATATAGGTTTACTTGTAAGTTATTCTTATATTACTAGTGTAAATCATGAATTATTGAACTCACCCAACTATGATTCTTCTACATGTTTTAAACATTATTATTTGCAGTTTGTCAATGGTTTTCAAACAAATGACAGAAAAATTTAAATCAACCATGAAAATGTGTACCCATTTTCAATAAGACAAATCTGTCTATCACTTACTTAACTGAATTCTGATGATATGGATTCTTGTTCAGTGCATGGATTTAGTTCATTTGCAGTGATTTCTGAAAACTGATTTTACCATTTATATTTGTAATGTTTATAAAAAGTATAAATAGTCCAGTAAATCTCTGTGTTTTTTAGGTTGACTATGTCTACTCGACAAAGCAGCAGAATAGCTGAGAAACACAGCAACCCAAAGTCAGAATGTTTCTCACTCAGCCTATCAACACCCCCTAAAAAGAAGAGGAAAATCGAATCCAGTACATGGTAAGAGTAATTAATTAGAAGTAAGTTTTTACATAACAACTTTGTGAAAATTGTTTTTTTTTTATTATTTTTTACAGCTCATTCAACATGGATGATGAAAAGAGGAGTTTAGAAGTTGTTTCTAACACCATAGCTTTTTCTTCACCAGACAAAAGTATTTCTTCCTCAGACAATAATACTGGATTTCAGCGGATATTAGATTGTCATGGTAATACACACAGTATTTCGATATATTATTTACTTTATTGATTGGAAATTCTAAAAAGATCTAAACTCATAACAAATTGACAAGTTAAAGGGTTTTACGTACTGTCTAACAGATGAAAATGGAAAAAAACATATCGATAAATAAATTAAAATACATACTAATTACTGTTTCATCATGACTATTATAATTATTCTAGTATGATAATATTTATTTTGATGTTGTAAAGTAATGCTGAGGTCAAATCTATGTGTAATTAATTAACAGTATTAAACACATTTGTTAAAACATATATTACTGTATTCACTAACACTGTTCAAACAGATGGTATTATACTATATGTTGACGTATCTCTATGATAGATGAAAACATTTTTTCTGTTTTTCAAACACCGATACTACATCCAGTAATTATATCTAATTCTGAGGTTTTCCAGACAAAATCATTTTTAGAAATTATCCATTGAATTTATGAATTATAAAAATCTTATCTCCTTCGCAGGAGGACAATCCTCAATATTCTTCACTAATTGTGAAAGTACTCAACTAGGAAATTTCAATGTTACGGGTAAGTTAAAAACTCTACATGTTTAAAAGATATCAACCCATATCACAACAGTCATGAATTTATTTCCCATAAGTGCCAGGATATAACCAAATGGATTATCATAAGGCTGTTATCATAAAAATAAAGTATAAATCTTTGATTAAAAGCTGACTAGCAGCCCATATTTCATGAACTTGTTTCCTTGTTCATAACTATTAATGACAAAACATTTCCATTTCCCAACAGCAAAGTCGAAGAGTTAAATATTGTGTTGCTTACTTACCTAAATACCATTTGTAAACTGAAATGTTTCTGATCTAAACTCATAACAAATTGACAAGTTAAAGGGTTTTACGTACTGTCTAACAGATGAAAATGGAAAAAAAACATATCGATAAATAAATTAAAATACATACTAATTACTGTTTCATCATGACTATTATAATTATTCTAGTATGATAATATTTATTTTGATGTTGTAAAGTAATGCTGAGGTCAAATCTATGTGTAATTAATTAACAGTATTAAACACATTTGTTTAAACATATATTGCTGTATTCACTAACACTGTTCAAACAGATGGTATTATACTATATGTTGACGTATCTGTATGATAGATGAAAACATTTTTTCTGTTTTTCAAACACCGATACTACATCCAGTAATTATATCTAATTCTGAGGTTTTCCAGACAAAATCATTTTTAGAAATTATCCATTGAATTTATGAATTATAAAAATCTTATCTCCTTCGCAGGAGGACAATCCTCAATATTCTTCACTAATTGTGAAAGTACTCAACTAGGAAATTTCAATGTTACGGGTAAGTTAAAAACTCTACATGTTTAAAAGATATCAACCCATATCACAACAGTCATGAATTTATTTCCCATAAGTGCCAGGATATAACCAAATGGATTATCATAAGGCTGTTATCATAAAAATAAAGTATAAATCTTTGATTAAAAGCTGACTAGCAGCCCATATTTCATGAACTTGTTTCCTTGTTCATAACTATTAATGACAAAACATTTCCATTTCCCAACAGCAAAGTCGAAGAGTTAAATATTGTGTTGCTTACTTACCTAAATACCATTTGTAAACTGAAATGTTTCTGATCTAAACTCATAACAAATTGACAAGTTAAAGGGTTTTACGTACTGTCTAACAGATGAAAATGGAAAAAAACATATCGATAAATAAATTAAAATACATACTAATTACTGTTTCATCATGACTATTATAATTATTCTAGTATGATAATATTTATTTTGATGTTGTAAAGTAATGCTGAGGTCAAATCTATGTGTAATTAATTAACAGTATTAAACACATTTGTTTAAACATATATTGCTGTATTCACTAACACTGTTCAAACAGATGGTATTATACTATATGTTGACGTATCTGTATGATAGATGAAAACATTTTTTCTGTTTTTCAAACACCGATACTACATCCAGTAATTATATCTAATTCTGAGGTTTTCCAGACAAAATCATTTTTAGAAATTATCCATTGCATTTATGAATTATAAAAATCTTATCTCCTTCGCAGGAGGACAATCCTCAATATTCTTCACTAATTGTGAAAGTACTCAACTAGGAAATTTCAATGTTACGGGTAAGTTAAAAACTCTACATGTTTAAAAGATATCAACCCATATCACAACAGTCATGAATTTATTTCCCATAAGTGCCAGGATATAACCAAATGGATTATCATAAGGCTGTTATCATAAAAATAAAGTATAAATCTTTGATTAAAAGCTGACTAGCAGCCCATATTTCATGAACTTGTTTCCTTGTTCATAACTATTAATGACAAAACATTTCCATTTCCCAACAGCAAAGTCGAAGAGTTAAATATTGTGTTGCTTACTTACCTAAATACCATTTGTAAACTGAAATGTTTCTGATCTAAACTCATAACAAATTGACAAGTTAAAGGGTTTTACGTACTGTCTAACAGATGAAAATGGAAAAAAACATATCGATAAATAAATTAAAATACATACTAATTACTGTTTCATCATGACTATTATAATTATTCTAGTATGATAATATTTATTTTGATGTTGTAAAGTAATGCTGAGGTCAAATCTATGTGTAATTAATTAACAGTATTAAACACATTTGTTTAAACATATATTGCTGTATTCACTAACACTGTTCAAACAGATGGTATTATACTATATGTTGACGTATCTGTATGATAGATGAAAACATTTTTTCTGTTTTTCAAACACCGATACTACATCCAGTAATTATATCTAATTCTGAGGTTTTCCAGACAAAATCATTTTTAGAAATTATCCATTGCATTTATGAATTATAAAAATCTTATCTCCTTCGCAGGAGGACAATCCTCAGTATTCTTCACTAATTGTGAAAGTACTCAACTAGGAAATTTCAATGTTATGGGTAAGTTAAAAACTCTACATGTTTAAAAGATATCAACCCATATCACAACAGTCATGAATTTATTTCCTATAAGTGCCAGAATATAACCAAATGGATTATCATAAGGCTTTTATCACAAAAATAAATATTATAGTCCTATAAATGCCATGAAGAGTATTACAGATGGGGACCAATTATTAGACACTGGGGATAATGCTTCATAAACCTGGTGGGGGCTTGTCATATCTTCATGCATACTTTCTTAATGGATGAAAAAAGAAATCACCAGACAAGTTCATGTCACAAATACATTCAGCGCTTTCTGACTTTTAGAAGCCATTTTACTACAACGCAGACTTTCTAGCAACTACTTAGCTTAATTTTACCTCTACAAAACTTTCTATTTTTCATTGAATCAGCGAAGAACATTTCTATTTATACATTTTTACACATTTATTTTGGTATCAACAACAATATATTGTATAAGCATGTCCTAATCTGCCATTCACAGCAGTTACATAGTTTCTTTCATCTTTTTTTTTTTGACATTGCTTCTAAAATGATCATTAATTAACATTAACTTTTAAAGTTTTGAAAATGTACATACTGACAGTCAGTTTTCAGCAGTAAATATATCTCTTATTACAGGTGTGAACTGTCATGAGACTAATTCATGTATGCATCTACTGGAAGGTGGAGCTGTTAACAATTCTGTTTTACATATAGCAGCTAAAGATGGAGATATAAAAATTTTGAGAGCACTGATTGAAAAACATTTTGATATAAATATTAAAAACAGTCGAGGTGAAACTCCTCTTTTTATAGCTGTCAAATATAAGCAGAAATTAGTTATTTTTTATTTGCTGGATCACGGAGCTGATCCTCATTTAAAGGACAATAATAATAATTCTGTTTTACACTTAGCAGCATCTGATTGAAGTATAGAAATTGTCACAGCACTGATCAAAAATGGTGGTAATGTGAATATTAAAAATGTCAATGTGAAACTGCTCTATTTATCTATTGGGACAAGAAGCTGATGCCAATGCAACAGAAAGATATAATAACAATTATAGCAGCTGAACATAGGAAATATAAAAATTGTAAAAGCACTGATTGAAAAAGGTGCTGATTTAAATGTTAAAAGCAGTGGAAATCAAACTCGTCTTTATACAGCTGTTAAGTAGTTTTGTTTTTACTGGAACAAAGAGCTGATGCTAATATAATAGAAAGATATAATAAGAATTTTCTTTTACACTGAGTAGCTGAATACGAAAGTGTAAAAATTGTGACAGGACTGATTGAAAAAGATACTGATGTAAATATTAAAAACAGTCACAGAGAAACTCCTCTTTTTACAGCTGTTAAGTATAAAAAGAACAAAGTAGTTTTGTATTTACAGTGGCTTGGAAATGATGCTAATTCAGCAGATACATATAACAATTCTGAAGATTGAAATATTGAAATTTTGACTGTAATAATTGAAAAAAATGTGTTGATGTAAATGTGTTTAATTCTCTTGATAAAGCTAAGAATTGCAGATTTTGTTGTGAAAGGGAAACTGTTTTGTATTTACTGGAGCATGGTGCTAAAGATGGTAACAGATAAACTAATTGTGATATAATACCCCTGAACTTTTAAATTTAATACAGATACAGATATAGTGTACATAGACTGTCACTTTATATGGAAGATTACATGTTGAGAAAATTGTGCAGCTATAATATTTTACAAAGTATCTTAATTTTCTAATTTGTCCTCAGACAGGTTGAGTTCTTACATAGTTTCATTATGAATTATTTCATTTGAACTTTTAATGTAATGTTGTGTGTAAGTAATATGTACAGTTTTTACTTTTTGATTCAAATGTATGATGAAGAGTTAATGCCAATGTAACTATATTGCTGGTATATGTCTAGATACTGTAAATAATTTCTATTCAGATATTATATTACAGTACTCCATACTCTGCTGTATCTATTCAAGTATTGTATTAATGTATGATGTAGTTAGGTTTCTTCGCAAACATTATATTACCATATTTTATAGCTATTGTATCTATGCAAATATTGTATTAATATTATATAGTCTTTTGTTTCCATACAAATATTTTGTCTATTGTATTGGTACATAACAAGAAATATTATAATACTGTGTATCTTTATGAAATTTTCACTGCATTTTTGCTTTTCACTGAAACACTTTGGAGGATTTATTGCACAATTTAGTTTTAAAAGATTTTAGAGTATGTTAGAGTTCCCTGTAATAATACAACAATACTAATACTGATGTTAATTTTGTTCACGTTATTCAGTCAGTGACAAGTCAGGCAGTTTTTAAATCAATTTTTGTTATTCTTGATGACTTGATTATTACTTGTGTTCCTGTTAGACAGTTCATGTGTGAAAATATCTGTTAAACAGGATGTTATAATTAAAGTTGTGTTTTAATTTACATTTTTAATATACATTTATTGCTTTATAAAATAGTTCTGTATTTACTTTATTATATACTAAGTAAACTTTTATATTAATGTTAAATGTAATTTTTTTCTTTTATAAAATAGTTTTCTCATACTAAATGAATGTTTTAGTATGCTTATACTAAGTAAAATTGTGTTTCCATTTTAAAGGAAATATTCATATATTTTTTTATTTTATTATAGTTTAATAAATATATTTGTATTTTAAAGTAAAATGTTATATATATATAAATGTTTTACTATGTATATAGTCTGATTTGTTACTGCTAGTTTCATTTGTTTGTAATAACAGCAATTTCTTCTCTTATTAATTAGGGAGATTCTTTCATAGAATGTTTACATTTGACTAAATTATCATTAGAAAATAGAGAGGAACAAAATTAATAAAGTAAATGTAAGTTTTCATTGTGAATATATATATATATATATATTTAACATTTAGAAAACATTAATGTACAGTTAATATTTTCGTACTCTTATATTTTTATTGGAGATATACTGAACATAATTTTATTTTACTCTGTGTGTGTGTGTGTGTGTGTGTGTGTGGTATATATGCAGGTTTATATATATGTGTGCGTGTGTTTACAGTTATCTGTTTGATAATTGTAAAATAGTGAATAGTGAATAATGAATAAAGTTAATTTAAGTTTAAAGTAGAAATATTTTTGGTTTATAATGTTTACAGTTTTCTATTTAATAATTATAAAATATTCAGTAAATAATAAATGAAATGTAAATGTAAAATAGGAAAATTTTAGTACATAATATTTACATTTATCTATTTAATAATTATAAAATATTCAGTAAATAATAAATGAAATGTAAATATAAAATAGGAAGATTTTTAGTATATAATATTTACATTTATCTATTTAATAATTATAAAATAGAGAATAATTAATAAAGTAAATTTAAATTTAAACTGGGAATAGTTTTAGTTAATAATGTTTACATTTATCTATTTAATCATTATAAAATAGTGATTAATTAGTAAAGTAAAGTTTTAAATAAAAATATTTTTATTTAATAATGTTTACAAATAACTTTAAAAATTATAAAATAGTGAATAATTAGTAAAGTAAATTTAAGTTTAAATTAGAAATATTTTTTGTTAATAATGTCTACATATTGTTTTATTCCATTGTTCATTTTTTTTATAACTATTGTTTTCTCATTATTATTATTATTATTATTATTAAAAATTAATTTGAGTAATGTACTGATCCTTACATTACACTGACTAATTGTATTGTATAAATAATTTGTATTTTCTGTTTGACTTGATGATTGTTTTATTGCAGACATTATTTTATGCTTAACATTATTTTGTTAGAGTTAAAATATATTATAAATGATTTATTTTTGTTGTTTTTATTTTTTTACTTTCAGAAATTATGCATAATATTATTTTGTTACTGAAATTAGGTTTTTTCCATTATGTGCGTTATATTTTGATTTTTTAAATTCTTTTATTAATGGTTCATTTTATTGTTATTGTCATTATTATTATTGATATTATTATTATTATTATTAAATGAGGATCTATGCAGTTATTTTTCTTTTTCTTTTTTTAACTTTTATCTGTTTAATGATTAGAATATACTAAATGAATATACATAGCAAATACATGTACATATTTTTAATTACACTGATTTTCTTTTCTTATTTAATATGCATGATAGAATGTTTTTACTATCTTTATTTTGTGTACCAACTAACTTTAGATCTAACTTCAATTTACTGTTTTATTATTAACTGTATCTTTAATTAATGGATTAAAAAGGAGAAATGCTGTTTGTCTCCCATTTGTTACACGTCCAGCTGTTACACATCCAGTTGTTACAGTCAGTTGACTGATTTACTTAGCCAACACCTGTAATATTAATGTAATAGTCACTAGTGATCAAGTGTTTTTCCATTTTCTTCTGATCACAAAGAATAACGAAATAGAAAGAAATCACTAAATACAATAAAGAAAAGATCACACATAAAAATATAATAATAATAATAATAATAATAATAATAATAGAAAGAAAGAAAGAAAGAAAGCAAAAAATCCCAATTTTTACATAGATAAGACCGGCACTTGTACTTTATGTGGTATATATATTTATGTACTTGTTACGTATGTTCTAATATTAACTTATATACATGTTTTTCTATATTATATTCTTTGTATAAATGCACTTTGACTTTACAGTGTTGCTAACTGTTTTCTGTCAGATTGTCTTACGATAAAATGCCACAACAGGTTTTCTCTACGACTGTCACAAGATATTTTTGTTTGCACTTTCAGAAAGAGGAAATCAAATTAACAAAATACTTGGTCTGGTTGGTTGTGAAAGTCACCTGATAGTTGGGTTGTCTTAAGCTGTTGTTTTTGTTGGGATTAGCGGGAAATTAATTAACATTCCAGGGTCATCGATAATCATACTGCTTTAAACTGCTTTGTTTTAACTTTGTTTTAACTTTTTTTGTTTTGACTTCTGGTATATTGCAATAGATATTAATTCCTTAATTATTCCCTAAGCTAATTGCGTAACAACTGGAAGATGAGTCTATCATTGTATGCTAGGTAACTAAGCTAATTGCGTAACAACTGGAAGATGAGTCTATCATTGTATGCTAGGTAACAAAGCTAATTGCGTAACAACTGGAAGATGAGTCTATCATTGTATGCTAGGTAACAAAGCTAATTGCGTAACAACTGGAAGATGAGTCTATTATTGTATGCTAGGTAACTAAGCTAATTGTGTAACAACTGGAAGATGAGTCTATTATTGTATGCTAGGTAACTAAGCTAATTGTGTAACAACTGGAAGATGAGTCTATTATTCTATGCTAGGTAACTAAGCTAATTGTGTCACAACTGAAAGATGAGTCTATTATTGTATGCTAGGTAACTAAGCTAATTGTGTAACAACTGGAAGATGAGTCTATCATTGTATGCTAGGTAGCTAAGCTAATTGTTTAACAACTGGAAGATGAGTCTATTATTGTATGCTAGGTAGAGGGCATCTGATTACCAATTTGATCTTGAACTGTGTTTTTATAAGGCGTGTGACAAATGGATGTGTACAAAATGGGATGATACTAATAAGCATACCACTTGATTGTGAAAGTCCATTAAATTGCTAATGTTTTAAAATAATAATTAAATATCATAAAACTAATGTTATTATGTTGAATACTAAATGAAAGATATAATAAACATTATAAATATGTGTGTGTGTGTGACCAATATAATCTTGTTAAATAATTAAATAGTAAATCTAAATTTTGTTGAATTGAATTAGTTTAGAATTTACTGTATATTCTTTAAGATTTTTATTGTATATATATATTCTAATGGTAATTATTATTATTATTATTATTATTATTATTATTATTAGTATTATTATTATTATTATTATGATTATTATTATTAACACAGTGTATTGTAATGCCATTAACAGTTATAATAAATATGCTTTACAAATGGTAATTACTTTTGTTTTCTTTATCAGATGAAGTATATTTAAAAAACAAAACCACACTGCAGTGGAATAATTCAGTGTACGAGTTCAGCCTGACTTTCACTAGTGACACTGAATTACACACCAGCGTGTCTGCTAACTCTGCTAATGGAATCTTCCATGCAAGTAAATTGAGGAATGTTCTAACAAAACACAGACCCAGTTTATTATGTTAATTTTCTCATAAAATGTAGATCAGTCATGTAATGTTTGACATGTTTTAGTGTAGATTCTCTAGGTTTTTGGGTGGAATGCAATATTTGTTATGATTCAGTAGATTTTCCTTAGGAATTGGGGTAGAGTGTGATAAATGTAATGTTTGGTATGTTTTAGTGTATATTCTCTAGGTTGGGGTAGAGTGTGATAAATGTAATGTTTGGTATGTTTCAAGCTGGTTGCTCTGGGACTAAAGTGGGAATGATGATTCCAAACAGCAGCATAGAAAACAACATATTCATCAATCCAAGTATACTTAATGTGTTGGTAAAGAAATAAATAATATATATATATATATAAAATGGTTTTATTACATATATATACTCAATCAATATATATTAAATAAAATGTTCTTATTACATATATATATAATAAGAACATTTTATTAAATATATATTGACTGAGTTGAACGTAAAGTTTCTGTGAGTTTTCTGTTACTTGTAGCCAGGTATTTCAGAATGATGTCACTCACAGTACAGCACCTCAGCAATCAGGTCTTTCTCATGTTTTTATATCTGCTTCCACATTCCTTGTGAAAAACCCCATAACAAAATTCAAATAAGAAAATGTTTCCCGAAATGTTGGCTGTTGACAGCACATTATGCAGTAGGTTGTTATAAGCAGAGTTCACTGTAACATCTGTAATCTGCATAAAATCAATCTTAATTGTTTTGTCTGTAGAAAAAAACAGCACACTCTCTGGAATCTTTCACAAGAAAATATAACCTTTTGTGTTTGTGTAAAAACTTGAATCTCTTTCAAGTGTCAAAAAAAGAAGGAAAAAGACAACAACAGTATGATATGTTTAGTCTGTTTTTATTTTGGTTGCACTGTGCATTAAGATTAAATAATCATATGAAATATTACATATCTACACACAGTGACATAAATTAAAATACACTTTAACACACACCTATACAATAATCCATTAAAATGCTCGTTGACATAATAATAATAATAATAATAATATTAATAATAATAATAATAATAATAATAATATATGTACTCCACATCTGGTATTTTCTACATCTAGAATAACACACTTTAATTATCAACACAAACACACAAAAAAGTACATTAAATACTTGCTAAGTAAGATGTATGATAAAATGCTCACTAACTTTTACTCAACAAAATACATTAAAACTATCACAGATATAAACAAAGCAACCACTAAGAATATCTTCATTAACCTTGATGAAGAATTTAACAAAATTTCTCTTTATTAATTGAAATTATTGATAGGAGGAAGGAAATATAAATAATTGTGTTATGGAATGATTCCTGTCATGTTTTTTCAGTGGTTGAGAGGGTGTGGCTTATGTGCTGTATAGTGTGTTAAAAAGAAACCAAGCTATAATTGGTTTTTTTTAATTTTAATTTTGTTTTGTTTTTTATTATTTTATAAAATCAGGTAGTAATACAGTGAAAATAAATTGAGTGGGTCTTGACAGCTATTGTGCAAAGAAAGAAATTGTTGTTGTTATTGCTATTATTATTATTGTTGTTATTATTATTATTATTATTATTATTATTATTATTATTATTATTATTATATTTTTTCTCTTTCTGTATGGCTGTTTCCCCCTCACACTTCAGTGTGTATGCATGTGTGTGTGTGTGTGTGTGTGTGTTTGTAGTCTAATATAAAATGAACTAAATATTAAGTATATATGTACATAAGTATGCAAGCATGTATGTATATATGTATGTATATATGTATGCATGTATCTATGTATTGTATTTTCTCTCTCTCTCTCTCTCTCTCTCTCTCTCTCTCTCTCTCTCTCTCTGTGTGTGTGTGTGTGTGTGTCTGTATGTGCTAATGTTGTGTGTATATGTGTGTGTGTATGTGTAAAGAAAGTGACCATGTTTTCATTCATGAAGGGGAAGTAACTTTACTGTTGCTACAGAGGATTTCAGTTAATAAACAGGTATTATGTTTGAAATAAAAATAATAATAAAAAGAAAATTTATAAAAAGTTAAAAAGTTAAAATAAAAGATTATATATATAGATAATAATAAAAGCATTGTATGTCTAAAGGGAAAAATTATTTTATTTAATATTAGCTGTTTCTGGTATCATAGACAGAAAAATACAGGTTGCTTTTTCAGGTCAATGCAAGGTATTTCATGTAAATATTGAAAACAGTTACAGAAACATTTTACAAACTACAAGCAGAGTGATGAATAAAACCTGGACCCAACCTAGGTCTTGCTTTGAAAACTTTTCTTGTTTCTGTACATTCTACAGTTATAATACTAAAATATATTTTAGAATTTTGTTTGAAACAATAAATAAATAAATAAATAAACAAATGTGTGTTACTGTGTGTGTGAGTGTGTGTGTGTGTCTGATAAAAACATTTTATTTAATATTAAGAGTATCTTGTATCAGAGATAGAGAAATACAAGTTTATTGTTGAAGTCAATGTTAGGTATTTGATGTAAATATTGAAAACAAATATAATTTACAAACTGCAACCAGAGTGAAAAGTAATTTTGAATAAAATCTAGACACAACCTCAGTCTAGATTTGAAAATCAAACATAACATTTAAGTATATTTTAGAATTTTAACTAACAGTCATCTTCTTATTGTTTTATTATAGTGAAGTATGCATATGTGTATGTGTCTTTATTTGTTTGTGTGTGTGTGTATTTCTATATGTATGTATATGTTAGCAATTTAAACAAATACAATAATTACTTACTTATAATTCAGTTTAATCCATCTTTAAACTTTAGGTGAGTGTATATTATTAAACACTGTACATATTTTGTTTCATTTTATTAGTAGTAGTAGTAGTAGTAGTAGTAGTGACATTTTCGTTTACTTTTCTATTTGATTAATATTGTTATGTCATTATTATTATTATTATTATTATTTGTTTATTTATTTATTTATTTTTCTCATTTTGCCATTTTCACGAAGAAATGGTGTTAGAACTGAATTTCATTTAATCTTATATTAAAGGTGCTTTGATTTTGATAGTGGAATTATACTAAAGAAAACGGATATTCTCTTAGAAAAGGAGCTCTCTTTTTAAGAGGAAGTTTAATGAACACTTTGTAATGGCTGTTTCAATGTGGTAAAACTTTTTCTGAAGTACAAATCGTTATGGAACGATTATGTCAAATGATACGAGAGGAATAACTGGTAGTGAAGTTACATTAAACTGACTGAATTCGACAGAGCTGCTATGATGGGTGATGCAGTGATAATTAAAACCACAGCTCTTTGAAATAATGAAAATCGTTGGATCATCATCTAGGTAAGTGGACAAATTTTTTCAAATAAATAAGACAGTTGGGTAGAGCTTGTAAACCACTTTAAAATGATACCAAGATCAAGTGAATATGTAAAAAATTAAGGAAGTAGCAGCAATTTTAAACCCCCTGAAAAGCAATTTTTTTCTTCCGATTAAATGCTATATATAGGTATGTGCAGATACTCGCGATTAGCGGCTGCGGTTTCTTACCAATTAGCTGTTCCACAGAAATCGTGTTTTGCATGAGGGGAGGCACCGTTTGTTCGCTTTTCATTGGATCGTGTTATATTCTTTCCTTGGGATTTCTGCATATAAACACAGACGGGATATTGATAAATGCTCACGATTTCGAATATTTTGATTCCGTTGAGTTTTTCTGTGCCTACGCTGCCTTTTAGAAAATCACGAATTTTCAACACGCTTGAACCACTAAAACCAGCTACTGGACACGAACGAAAGGTAAGTAGACATTAACTTTGGTTTTTTTATCTTATTGTCTTTAAAATTTTATCAAAAGTTATGTTTTTTTTAAATTGTTATGATTGCCTCGTGAAATATGGTATTTTGGTCATTTCGGTGTTCGATCGCCATCGTGACACTTTTACAGAATTTTCAACATGCTACAATAACTAAAACCAGTTACGTGACACGAATGAAAAGTAGCTGGACATAATAATTAGTTTTTTATATTATTGTCTTTAAAATTTTATCAAAATGCTTGGACGCATTCAACTGTTATGATCGCCTCGTCAAAAATGGTCTGTTGGTCATTTTGGTGTTCGGTCGCCATCTTGAAACTTTTACGGAATTTTCAACATGCTACAATAACCGGTTACTGGACACGAACGAAAAGTAGCTGGACATAATAATTAGTTTTTTATCTTACCGTCTTTAAAATTTTATCAAAAGTTATGGTTTTTTTTAAATTGTTATGATCGCCTCGTGAAATATGGTCTGTGTAATTTCGGTTTTCGATCGCCATCTTGAAACTTTTACGGAATTTTCAACATGCTACAATAACTAAAACCGGTTATGTGACACGAATGAAAAGAAGCTGGACATAATAATTAGTTTTATTATCTTTGAAATTTTATGAAGCAGCTTCGAGGCTCTTAATTGTAAATTTTACCTCGTGAAATATGGTTTGTTGGCGTTATATCGCCAGTTTGAGTTTCTGTTTTTTTCTTCAAAATTACGAATGTTCAACATGCTACAGTCACTAAAACCGGTTACATGAGACGAATGAAAAGTAGTTTTTTTTATCTAATTGTCTTTGAAATTTTGTCAAGCAGCTGCAAGCATGCTAACTAGTAACTCTAAGCTTTATCTCGTCAAGCATGGTTATTTCGACATTAGATCGCCGAAGTGAAAGTGTCATGGCAGACCAAACTTCCTGTATAAGGACTTACGTTTGAGAATGGATTATGCTGACTTAATACTTATTCTTCTTAAATTATCTTACATAAGAATGATGGACAAATATGTTCCTAACAATATATTAGTATTTTCATCCATAATTGTCTCAAATCTCAAGATGTTTTAGGATTTTAAAATCATAAAATTGACCAAACAATTATAATTTCTAAACACCAAATCAAATAAGCACTTGCTATTGTATTCTGTGTGGATTTAATTTGTATTGGTCAATCAAATTTTGCATTTCTTTTCATATAATGTTTTTTTTTTTTCCACAGTTCCTGCAACAGATGAGTTTTTGAAAGGACACGTGCTTTATATTTACACTAGCTGTGGTAACAGTCGAGCAACAACAGTTAGTGAATTATGTAGTCATTTTTCACTAACTCCTAACCCTGTGTTGAGACTTTCTGCTGAAGTGAAGAAAGTTGTGTACCAGTTCGATAAGTTTCGAAATCTGGCTTATGCTGTACAATTTACCAAATTTATGTGTTTATGTTCAGAAATTTTTTTATTGACGGTAAGCTGTAATCTTGAGGATGTACCCGGAAAACAAGATGAGCCCCAGCCTGGACCGAGTTGCAACCCACAATACATTACTGCTTCCCCAGAACCACACAATCTATTGGATAGCAGTTCACTCTGTGGAGAAGATTCAGAGGAACCTGCTATTCCAATATTGACAAAACCACCCATGAAAACCAGACAAACAAAAAAATGCCTTTCATGCAAGTTATTAAATAACTCCTTAACAAATATGAGACTAAAACAGCTACAGCTTCAAAGGTCTACACACATTGCAATCCGAGATGTGAGAGCACAGCAAAAGAAAAATAATATTTAATTTTGAATTCTAGTAGATTTTATGTACAGTTAGAAAGGTCAATTTGTCGAATATTTCAAATATCATTTTTAATAAAATATTGTGTATACATGTGTGCTTGCGTTTTAATTTTAAAATGTGCTAGAAAGATCTGGCGCTGTTGAAAATGATTATATTTCTATAATCTATGTTGATTATATTTTTAATAGCTTGTAGGATGCATGTTTTATTGGATGTTGTGACTTTTACTAAATATAATATGTATTCGTTCTGAAATAAACGAATTAATATTGTTTTGCCGATTACTAGCATTTGATGTTAACTATAATCCTCTGCAATACATAAACTCGTATAATCCTTGGAGTCGACTCCAGAAAGGTGTTGCCAGTCTTTATTAGGAGCAATACAATGTGTATGTAATCATGACAATTAAAGACACAGGTATTTGAAGCAGACAAAAGAATTTTCTTGGCTTTGTGTTCGTACTTCCTGTGCTTTGACAGCAAACAAAAGATACCTATCAATGTATCATGTGACCATCGCTGATGTTTTCTCTGATGGAGCAAATCAGCACTTGATGCAAAAATAGCCTAAGTTTTATCAATTTATGGTTTTATGATTAAAAAAATAGTGATAACATTCTATCACTACCTCTGGTACATAAATTCACGTTGTTTATATTTTAATAACCTATTGGCTGTATCATTGTATGTTTTTCTTCAATGTTCCTATTTTTAGCTTATTCATTGTAGCACGTGCGTTGCGAGATCGCCGTGCATTGTTTCCTACCTAGTCAAGTCACCGAAGACTTTATGTGCAACTACAAATAACTGGTGCTATTTTAAATGATTATATTTCTATAATCTGTGTTGATTATATTTTTAATAACTTGTATAATGCATGTTTTATTATATGTTATGACTTTTACTGAATATAATTATAATATGAATACGTTCTGAAATAAACAAATTAATGTTTATCTATAATCCTCTGCAATACATAAACTCATATAATAAATTGGAGTCTACTCAAGAAAGGTATTGCCGGTCTTAATTAGGAGCAATACATTGTGTATGTAATCATGACACTAAAGACAGGTATGATAAGTGTCATTTGAAGCAGACAATAGAATTTTCATGGCTTTGTGTTTGTACTTCCTGTGATTTGACAGCAAACAAAAGGTACCTATCAATGTATCATGTGACCATTGTTAATGTTTTCTCTGATGGAGCAAATCAAAATTTGAAGCAAAAATAGCCTAAGTTTTAAAACTGAACAATTTATGATTTATCAGTTTATGGTTTTACGATTAAAAAGAAAAAGTTGTACGTTTCGTATTTAATATTCTATGAATACCTCTGGTAGTTAGATTCACAGAATACATTCATTGTACTGTTTTGTAGTACAGTTTGTTATGTTTATGATTTTTAATTCGCCATTTATCGCAATAATTTTTAAAGCAAAACACGAAGTTAGTTTATTTCTGATCGTATTCATATTATAATGTATATACTTTAGAAATCCGAACACTGGAGAAAACTATGCATCCCAAAAGTTACTAAAAATTAAAACATAGCTTCTATCATTTTAAATAGCAGAGGTTCTTTTATATGTTTGTTACTCTTTTTTTCTTACTTTCTTACTTTTTTTCTTTTTTTTAGGCAAGCAATATACATTTGTGGACATAACTTTTGTTATAAATTTACACGCCATTGGTATTAATAGCGACGACATGTACGATGTTAGAAATATCGAACTTTGACCTTCCTGGGTGCTAAAAATAGCCTTGCTAAAAATAGTCGGTGTTGAGCAAAGGCGACACCGCCTTCAGATGAGCGCTTCGTAGAGCGACACCGCTTTAGCTTTAGGGATGTTCACAAAGTTCGTTTACCCCCACCACGTTTAACACTCTCATACAAACTACTGATTTAACACATAACAAAAACAACATCACCATTTAAAAGAGCGCATATTAATCTGTATTTGAGTGTAATTGTTTTTCATGTTAAATTTTACAGAAGGGATTTGGGAGGGGCAGGAAATGGACAAAATCGGCACTTTTTCCACTTACGTTTGTTAGGCTGCTGGTATCTTAATTAATAACTTCTTTTTAATTTTTACGAATATAATCGATAGCAGAGATTGGCATTGGTCTTCTCTGAAAATTTCATCAAGAAAGCTTGATTATTAACAAAGATAGATGGGAAAATGTTAAAATATTACTATTTTTGGTCACAGACCTCTAATGACTTATATAGCGTTTAATTGGACGAAAAAAATTGCTTTTTCGGGGGTTTAAAATTGCTGCTACTTCCTTAATTTTTTACATATTCACTTGATCTTGGTATCATTTTAAAGTGGTTTACAAGCTCTACCCAACTGTCTTATTTATTTTCAGATTAGTGGGTTTTGAAAAATTTATCCACATACCTAATATATAAGTCATTAGAGGTTTGTGACCAAAAATAGTAATATTTTAACATTTTCCCCTCTATCTTTGTTAATAAGCAAGCTTTCTTGATGAAATTTTCAGTGAAGACCAATGCCAATCTCTGCTATCGATTATATTTGTAAAAATTAAAAAGAAGTTATTAATTAAGGTACCAGCAACCTAACAAACAATAATTTATGTGGACAAAAAATTCAAACACTACCAACTTCAACATAAATAACATTGCTGAAAAGAACTCTAAAAACCCTATAAAAGACAACAAACATTATGTGATTCTGTTGAGTATTAAGGAAGTTACAGCATTTTAACGTTTTCAATTAACACTAATTAATTGTCCTATTATTTAATGCATTTGCATTACAATGGCGTGACCAAAATCCTATTGTTTTTCACTAAAATGCATGTAACTTTCTTAATAATGAAATTTTATTAGTGAAATTTGGACTGAAGATAGATGGTAACTAGTCCTCTCAATTCAAGCTATTAAAAATGCAAGCTATTAAAAATCGAGGGTAGAAATCACTTCAGTTTCACTCGAATTTTCATCCGCCATGTTTGATTTTGAAGCCATTTCGATGTTACAGCTCCTCTTTCCGGCGTGTGTAATTTTTCTCAGCTGTGTCAGATTTCAGTATAAATTCACATATAATAAAATTAAATATTGTTCTTCGCCTCCATCTACCTTAGATTATCCTCCGATATCGAAAACGACCGATTTTAACGTGTTGAATACGAAACAAATTTTCGAACTCTCCTCCGAAACTAACCAATTGATCGAATTGAAAAATTCGAAAACGAGTGAGTATACGGGAATTTCCCGCTAATTATACCATCAGGGATAACCAAAACTCCCAACCCCTGACTAACGAGAAGCGATTTACGCAGAGACACCACTCACCATTGGGGAAATCCCGATCACACGGATTTGGCAGATAATGTTATATTTCTTTATTTTCAAAAGTTAAATACCAGTGTAAGTGTTCAAGAACATGGACGTAAAGCTGAAGAGGTTCGACCTTTGTGTAAGTTAATTTATTTATATTATTTTTAATTGTGTATAAATTATTATATTAAATACATTTTTTTATTTCCAGTTCGTAGTTGGAAATAAACCATAAAGTCATCAAAAGTTGTCAGAAATCTGAACTAGATTCATATACTTTTGAAATCAAATCAAGAATTACTTAAAATTGAAAAATATTTGTAAATTGTCCAGTATTTGTACTTATTTAAGTCATTAATAAATCCGTAAAATCGTGAATTGTTTTTATTTGTTTGCATATTACTAAAAGTTTTGTTAATATTCCTGTCCTTGTCATACTATTTTCCTGGGCCGTAGACGATGCACACATAAACTATTTTTTATTATTAATTTAAAAAACAAGATTAGCCACTGCATTAAGACTGTGAGTTTTCTATTTCACTACTTTTGTTTCTGCCAACACTGTATAATGAGTACTAGTATTTGAATTTACCTGTATTGTATAATATGTATCTATGGCTTCCAGGTAAATCTTTTGCCTCCAGCCTACCTGTATAACTAGTATTCGAATTTACCTGTATTATGGTCAATGCTTGCAGGTGAATCTGTGGCTTGGCCTATGAATTTACCTGTGTTACACAGTTTATAGGTGTGGCTTACAGGTAAAACTGTATAACCGTTCAGTACTGTTACACCTGTACAGGTATTGTTTTGTTCACACAGGTGCACATGAAGTGTCGAGGAAGGAAGACATTCAGCATGAAGGACAGCTGACCTGTACAACACTGTTACACCTGTACAGGTATTGTTTTGTTCACACAGGTGCACGTGAAGTGTCGAGGAAGGAAGACATTCAGCATGAAGGGACAGCTGACCTGTACAACACTGTTACACCTTTACAAGTTTTGTTTTGTTCACACAGGTATGGGCCACGTGAAGTGATGAGGAAGGAAGACTTCAGCGTGAAGGGACAGCTGACCTGCGAGTTCAAGTTTGCAACGTTTTCCTGCAGACAACGTCGACAACACCAGCAAGACAGCGAGGAGAAAGACGACTCATTTCAAATCCTGGAAGCTCTTGAACCAGCTGTCTGTCTGGGGAGTGTGTATGTATCTGTCTGTCTGTCTGGTGAGTTTATATGTGTATCTCTTTATGTCAGTCTCTCTATATATTATAATTTATAAACTAATATATAATTTAACTTTAATCTATCATTCAAATTATTTCACATCCATCACTGAAAGATGAAGGGTTTCTAAAATACCTCACCAAGGAAAAGAATGTTTATGACAAGTTGTCTGAAATACTTCATCAGAGACTGCATGTATATCAAAATGAGTATTTCTATATATCACTTGTACATGTAGATGCTCTTTATAAAATATTTAGCAATATTTCATGTTTTTTTGACAATGATTCAAAGTTTCAGACTAGTGACATTTGGAATATAAAAGTTGAAAAAAGGTTTATAAATTCATTATCTGTTCCAAGTGAGTGTGTTGTGAAAGGACTAAGAACATTATCACGATTTTTCACATCAAATGTGTGTAACATGGAATTACCGTATCTGAAAAATGAACTTTTTTATATTTCTTGTTTGTTTGGTGATGAAGATGTTGTGAGAATGTTGCTAAAATCAGGTGTTATTCCAACATTTGATACATTCAGTGCAGCTGCTTGTTCAAAAACAGACAGTGCTACCATACTCAAAGAACTGTTCCAGTATAAAAAGAAAATGAAATTGAGTCAGTATTTCTATTTTTTCAGGTAACATGAACATTGCCTGTCTGTTAGCTGACATGATAAATAATGAGAAACGCAACAGTGAAATCAATGAAGAAGCTGTAAAACTGTTATTGGTTAGATTCCATAGAAAAGTAAGACTTAAATCAAATTATAAGGCAGATGGCATGTATTTGGAGACTTCTAAAGTTGTTGATGTATGCTGTCTTTTTAAGAAATTGGTTTCCATTGATATAATAAACAAAATTAAAGATATTGCTGTCATTGCTGCTGGTCAGAGTACTTCAGGTGTTATAAAAGAAATAGTAAAACTGAAACCTGATTGTTTAAATGATGAGAACAGAGATAAAGTACTTTTAGCAGCAGTAATTTGGGGATCTACTGACACAGTGAATTTTCTCATTGAACAGAGATGTAATTACACAGATGAGAACAACTGGAAGAAAGGTGAAGTACTGAAAGTGGCAGTGATGTTTAACAGTGTAGATGTTGTTCAGTGTCTTCTTAATAAAGGAGCTGATCCTAATGTGAATGTAGATGTTAACCAGAAATTGATTCAATTGTTTGAAGAGGAAATTAGATTAAAACTATATAAACCAAGTTTGAAATTGTTGCCTTCAGACACACTTCTCCACATTTCTGTTCTGCGTGGTGACTTACATATGATAAAAGCACTGATAGAGAAAAATGCTGATGTTAATGCAGTAAACAGTGAGGGAGAAACTCCACTTCATGAAGCTGTGAAATACAGTGAAATACAGAAAGGAAATAGCTTTGTTGTTACTGCAAAATGGTGATGATATTAACAGATAAACAAAAGAATTCAACATTGCACATAGCTTGTCAAATTGAGATAGATGTGGTGAAAGAAGTAACAAGAAAAGGTTTTGAAATAAATGTAATTAACATTGAAGGGGAAACTCCTCTTTTTATTTCTATATACTACAACAAACCAGAAATAGCTTTTTATTTACTACAACATGGAGATGTAGAAATTGTGACAGCACTGATCAAAAAAGGGGTTGACATAAATATTAAAAACAGTCAATGTGAAATTGCTCTTTTTGCAGGCTATAAATCAAAACAGAATTCAGTAATTTTGTGTTTACTGGAAAGGGGAGCTGATTTACACAAAGCAGCTGAATGTGGAAATGCTGTGACAGCACTGATTGAAGAAGGTTTTGAAGTAAGTATTAGAAACAGTCGAGGTGAAACTCTGCTTTTTACAGTTGTGAACTCTCATGAGAACAAGGTTGTTTTGTTTTTACTGGAACATGCAGCTGATCTTTATATAACAAACAAAGATAACACTTCTGTTTTACATCTTGCAGCCAAATATGGACTTATAAAAATTGTGACAGCACTGATTGAAAAACATGTGGATGTAAACATTATAAACAGAAGTGGTGACACTCCTCTTTTTACAGCTATCAAGTATGGGCAGAACAAAGTTGTTTTGTACTTACTGGAACATGGAGCTGATCCTAATTTAAAAGAGTGATAAAAATTCTGTTTTACACATAGCAGCTATACAAGAAAATATAGAACTTTTGACAGCACTGATTGAAAAAGGATTTGATGTAAATGTTAGAAACAGTAAAGGTGAAACTCCTCTCTTTACAGCTCTGAATTACTACAAATATGATTTTTAAAAGCACCCACCAGTTCTGTACTGCTGAGAATATTTTAAAATTGTGCAGAAATATTTTTGTATAAAAGTGACAATCATAAAACGAACCCAGTATAAGTGTTGACAAGATATGTGAATTTTGTTTGTAATTTCTGTGGTACAAAGTTGATCAGAATTTTCAACTTCATCCTGAAATACATTGATTTCTGACATAGTTTCATTTTGGACTGCTTCATTTGTACTTACTTTTAATATAATGTTGTATTTATGTGTGTGTTAAATAAAATGTACAGTTTTAACTTTTCAATTCAGAAGTATAATTATTGACACATTAGCCAGACCACATTTCCAAAATAAAATTTGTAAACAAATCGTGTTGAAGAATAAAAGCCAGTATAAGTTTGTGTAACTATATGGCTGTGTTGTCTGGTGTATATCTTAATACTGTAAATTGTTTCTATTCAGATATTACTGTAGTCTGTACTCTGCTATTTCTATTCTAATATTGTATTAATGCATGGTGTAGTTTTTGTTTCCATACAAATGTTGTATTGCCATATTTTATTATTTATTGTGTCTATTAAATGCTGTGTTATTGTTATATAGTCTTCTGTTTCTATTCAAGTATTTAGTTGTCGATTGTATTTGTATGTAACAAGAAATATTATAATACTGTGTATGTTTATGAAATTTTAACTTGATTTTTACTTTTCACTGAAACACTTTGGGAGATTTATTGCACATTTCAATTTAAAAAAGTGTTAAGATATGTTAAGATTGCCAATAATAATACATAATACAACAGTACTAATACTGATGTTAATTTTGATCAGGTTATTCAGTCAGTGAAAAATCAGGCACTTTTTTAATCATATTTGTTACATCGTTCATGATGACTTGATTATTACTTGTATTAGACTGTTCATGTAGAAAATATCTGTAAAACAGGATGTTATAATTAAACTTGTATTTTAATGTTGAGTGCAACATTTTTCATATAATGTTTGAAATTTTGTAAAATTCTTTTGAATTAGTAAATTTTTACTATGTTTATACTAAGTAAAATTGCATTTACATTTTAAAAGTAAAGTTTATATACATTTTTAGTTTATAAAATAGCTGTGTAGTACTAAATATTAATACCATTTTTATAGTAAGTAAACTTGTATTATAATGTTTAAGATTTTTATATATTTTTATTTTACAAAATGTTTGGTTCTTTTTCTTGTTTTTAACAAAAAATGTTTTAGTTTTACATAAAATGTAATTGTTTAATGTTTAATATACACGGGGTGCAAAAGTAGGTATATAGTTATGAAAAATGAAAACACTTACAGTACTCATTGCATTTATTATTCAGTTGAAAAAGCTAATAAAAAAATACAAGCATTTTTATTAATTTAAATAAAATATGGTTAATGACACTCAAAATAAGATAGCTTGCTAGATAGATATAATCCAATAATTAATAAAGTTAATGTAATTTTAAATTAGGAATATTTTTAGTTAATAATGTTTACATTTAGCTGTTTAATGATCCTAAAATAGTTAATAATTAATCAAGTAAATTTAAGTTTAAATTAGGAATATAGTTTAATAGTGTTTTCATATATCTGTTTGACATTAAACTATAATTGTGAAATTAAACTGATTTAATTTGTGTGACAAAAATTTAATACTATTATTTTATTTGTAAATAACTTGTATCAAATTACTTTTTTGTGATGAATTATGATTATTACTACTAAAACTATTTTGAGGAATGTATTGGACTTTGTATTACACTGATTGATTGTATACATTTCTTTTATTATTTATTTATTATTATTATTATTATATTTATTATTATTAATATTAAAAATTATTTTGAGGAATGTATAGTACTATACATTACACTGAATGATTATTTTGTATATCTTGTATTATTTTTTTTCATAGTTTTATTTATTTATTTATTGTTGTTGTTGTTATTCGGGTATCTGTACAATTAATTTTTTATTTTATTTTATTTTTAACTTTTATCTATTTAATAATTAGAACATACTGAATCAATTTGTATTACAAATACATACATACATACTTACACACACACACACACACACACACACACACACACACACACACACACACATATAATTACCTTTCTTTTCTTATTTAATTTGCATGGTGGAATGTTTTTATTACCTTTATTTTGTGTATCAACTAACTTTAGATCAATCTTTAACTTACTCTTTTATAATTAACTGCATCTTTAGTTACTGGATTGTTTCTCATTTGTAACACATCCAGTTGTTACAGTCAATTTGATGGTTTATTAAGCCAACTCCAATAACAATAGTGTAATAGTCACCAGTGACCAAGTGTTTTTCATTGTATTCAGTTACAAAATGCAATGATAATAAAGAATTAAATTTAAAAAAAATCAGAATACAACAACAACAACAATAATAATACACAAGAAAGAAAGAAAGAAATAAAGAAGAAAAACCTAATGTTTATATAGTTGAGATGTGTTAATGTACGTTTATATACTTTATGTTGCACAATAAGTTTATCTACAATTGTCACAAAAGCAGCAAATCAGTTTAACAAAATACTTGGTTTGGTTGGTTGTTCAAGTCACATGATAGAGGGGTTGTCTTAAGTTGTTGTTTTTGTTGGGATTAGCAATGCAGGAAATTAATTAACGTTCCAGTATCATTGGTAATCAAACTGCTTTAAACTGCTTTGTTTTAACTTTGTTTTTTTTATTTGACTTCTGCTATATTGCAATAGAGATTAATTCCTTAATTATTCTCTAAGCTAATTGTGTAACAACTGGAAGAAGAGTCTATTACTGTATGCTAGGTAACTAAGCTAATTGCGTAACAACTGGAAGATGAGTCTATTACTGTATGCTAGGTAACTAAGCTAATTGCGTAACAACTGGAAGATGAGTCTATCATTGTATGCTAGGTAACTAAGCTAATTGCGTAACAACTGGAAGATGAGTCTATCATTGTATGCTAGGTAACTAAGCTAATTGCGTAACAACTGGAAGATGAGTCTATTATTGTATGCTAGGTAGAGGGCATCTGATTACCAATTTGATCTTGAACTGTGTTTTTATAAGGCGTGTGACAAATGGATGTGTACAAAATGGGATGATACTGATAAGCATACCACTTGATTGTGAAAGTCCATTAAATTGCTGATGTTTTAAAATAATAATTAAATATCATAAAACTAATGTTATTATGTTGAATACTAAATGAAAGATATAATAAACGTTATTAATGTGTGTGTGAGACCAATATAATCTTGTTAAATAAGTAAATACTAATCTGAATTTTGTTGAGTTGAATTAGTTTAGAATTTACTGTATCACTAATTTCTTTAAGATTTTGATTCTATATATATTCTAATGGTAATTATTATTATTATTATTATTTTTATTATTATTATTATTATTATTATTATTAACACAGTGTATTGTAATGCCATTAACAGTTATAATAAATATGCTTTATAAATGGTAATTACTTTTGTTTTCTTTATCAGATGAAGTACATTTAAAAAACAAAACCACACTGCACTGGAATAATTCAGTGTACGAGTTCAGCCTGACTTTCACTAGTGACACTGAATTACACACCAGCGTCTCTGCAAACTCTGCTAGTGGACTCTTCCATGCAAGTAAATTGTGGAATGTTCTAACAAAACACAGACCCAGTTTATTATGTTAATTTCCTCATAAAAAGTAAATTAGTCATGTAATGTTTGACATGTTTTAGTGTAGATTCTCTAGGTTTTTGGGTGGAATGCAATATTTGTTATGATTCAGTAGATTTTCCTTAGGAATTGGGGTAGAGTGTGATAAATGTAATGTTTGGTATGTTTTAGTGTATATTCTCTAGGTTGGGGTAGAGTATGATAAATGTAATGTTTGGTATGTTTCAGTATATATTCTCTAGGTTGGGTAGAGTGTGATAAATGTAATGTTTGGTATGTTTCAGTATATATTCTCTAGGTTGGGTAGAGTGTGATAAATGTAATGTTTAGTATATTTCAGTGTAGATTCTCTAGGTTGGGATAGAGTATGATAAATGTAATGTTTAGTATATTTCAGTGTATATTCTCTAGGTTGGGATAGAGTATGATAAATGTAATGTTTGGTATATTTCAGTGTAGATTCTCTAGGTTGGGATAGAGTATGATAAATGTGATGTTTGGTATATTTCAATGTATATTCTCTAGGTTTGGGTAGAGTATGATAAATGTAATGTTTAGTATATTTCAGTGTATATTCTCTAGGTTTGGGTAGAGTATGATAAATGTAATGTTTAGTATATTTCAGTGTATATTCTCTAGGTTTGGGTAGAGTATGATAAATGTAATGTTTGGTATGTTTCAATCTTGTAGCCAGGTATTTCAGACTCTCACCTGAGCAATCAGGTCTTTCTCCTGTCTAAATATGAAAGATCCAAATAAGAAAATCTTTCCCAAAATGTTGGCTGTTGACAGTACATTATGCAGTAGGTTGTTATAAGCAGAGTTCACTGTAATATCTCTAGTTAATTATTTTGTCTGTAGAAAAAAACAGCACACTCTGGAATCTTTCACAAGAAAATATAATCTGTTTTGTTTGTGTAAAAACTTGAATCTGTGACAACAACAGTATGATATGTTTAGTCTGTTTTTATTTTGGTTGCACTGTGCATTAAGATTAAATAATACATATCTACACACAGTGACATAAATTAAAATACTCTTTAACACACACCTACACCGTAATACATTTAAAAACTCATAAAATACTTGCAGACATAATAATAATAATAATAATAATAATAATAATAACAATAATAATATATGTACTCCACATCTGGTACTTTCTACACCTAGAGTAACACTCTTTAATTATCAACACAAACACAAAAGAAATGTACATTAAATACTTGCTAAGTCAGATGTATGTTAAAATGCTCACTAACTTTTACTGAACAAAATACATTAAAACTATCAGACAGACCAAGCAACCACTAAGAATATCTTCATTAACCTTGATGAAGAATTTAACAAAATTTCTGTTTATTAGTTGAAATTATTGATAGGAGAAAGGAAATATAAATAATTCTGTTATGGAATGACTCCTGTCATGTTTTTTCAGTGGTTGAGAGGGTGTGGCTTATGTGCTGTATAGTGTGTTAAAAAGAAACCAAGCTATAATTGGGTTTTTTTAATTTTAATTTTGTTTTGTTTTTTATTATTTTATAAAATCAGGTAGCAATACAGTGAAAATAAATTCTGTGGGTCTTGACAACTATTGTGCAAAAAAAGAAATTGTTGTTATTGCTATTATTATGATTATTATTATCATCATTATTATTATACTTGAGTTATTTCACTTTTTTATTTTCTCATTCTGTATGGCTGTTTCCCATCACACTTCAGTGTGTGTGTGTGTGCGTGTGTGTTTGTATTCTAATTTGTATATAGAATGAACTGAACAATAAGTAAGTATATATGTATGTCAGAATGCATGCATTTATGTATGTATGTATATATATATATGTACGCATGAATGTATCTATTGGTATTTGTGTATGTTTCTCTCTCTTTCTCTATCTCTATCTCTCTCTATGCCTGTGTGTATTGTGTGTGTATGGTGTGTGTATGTGTGTGTAAAGAAAGTGACCATGTTTTCATTCATGAAGGGGAAGTAACTTTACTGTTGCTACAGAGGATTTTAGTTAATAAACAGGTATTATGTTTGAAATAGACAATAATAATAATAATAATAATAATAAAAAAAAAATTAAAACGTTAAAAACAACAATTATATATATATAATAATAAAAGGATTGTATGTCTAAAGGGAAAAATAATTGTATTTAATATTAACTGTTTCTAGTATTGTAGACAGAGAAATACAGGTTGCTTTTTTCAGATCAATGTAAGGTATTTCGTGTAAATATTGAAGACAGTTATAGAAACATTTACAAACTACAACCAGAGTGATGAAATACAAGTTGATTTGAAATACAGTCTAGTTTTGAAAATTAAACATAACATTTAAGTATATTTTAGAATTTTAACTAATAGTCATCTTCTTATTGTTTTATTATAGTGAAGTATGTATACAGTATGTCTCTTTATTTGCTTGTGTGTGTGTGTATTTCTATATGTATGTGTATGTTAGTAATCTAAACAAATACAATATTTACTTATTTATAATTCAGTTTAATCCATCTTTAGACTTTAGGTGAGTGTATATCATTAAACATTGTACATATTTTTTTCATTTTATTATTATCATTATTATTAGTAGTAGTAGTAGTAGTAGTAGTAGTATTGACATTTTATCACAACACTGTATTATATTTTTTCATATACTTATATTTATTTATTACTACTACTACAAATAAAATAAAAGTTAAAAGAAAATAGATTATTTAGAGAATTTTATAACAGAATGGATGTAAATAAGTATGTTGAAATATTAGACACAGGAAGAATTAAATGTGTATCACTAAATGCTATGAACGATAAAGAATCTGATAAACTTTGCACTAACACGTCACTAAATATGTCTATTAATATCTAACAGATTTCCTCTTCATAACAGGTGTATGATTGATCCTAGTTTTGTGTACGTTTAAATATTTTATTTAAAAGTCTGGACTATGTGATAAATTATTGCATTTGGATGTGTGTGTATATCGGTATGAGTGTAATAATATTGTTACCGGTGAAAGCAGAATAAATAAATTATCTATCGTTATTCTTTTCGTTTTTTGTTCTATTTGATTAATTATTGTTAAATCATTATTATTATTATTATTATTATTTGTTTATTATTTTTTTTTTTCTTCTCATTTTGTCATTTTCACGAAGAAATGGTGTTAGAACTGGATTTCATTTAATATTATATTAAAGGTGCTTTGATTTTGACAGTGGAATTATACTAAAGAAAACGGATATTCTCTTAGAAAATGAGCTCTCTTTTTAAGAGGAAGTTTAATGAACACTTTGTAATGGCTGTTTCCATGTGGTTAAACTTTTTGTGAAGTACAAATCGTTATCGAACGATCGTGTCAAATGATACGAGACGAATAACTGGTCCTGAGGTTACATTAGACTGACTGAATTTGTCAGAGCTGCTATGATGGCTGATGTAGTGATAGTTAAAACCACAGCTCTACGAAATAATGAAAATCGTTGGCTCATTTATTTTATTAAATATTAAAAATAATGTTATATTTCTTTCAATTTTCAAAAGTTAAATACCAGTGTAAGTGTTCAAGAAGATGGACGTAAACGTAAAGAGGTTTGACGTTTCTGTTAGTTAATGTTTTATATTATTTTTAAATGTGTATAAATACATTTTTTGGTTTCCAGTTCGTAGTTGGAAATAAACTATAAAGTCATCAAACATTCTCAGAAATCTGAACTAGATTCATTTAGTTTTGAAAACAAATCAAGAACTACTTAAAATTGAAAAATATTTGTAAATTCTCCAGTATTTGTACTTATTTAAGTCATTAATAAATCGTGAATTGTTTTTATTTGTTTGCATATTACTAAAAGTTTTGTTAATATACCTGTCCTTGTCCTACTATTTTGCTGTGCCGTAGACGATGCACATAAACTATTTATTATTATTAATTTAAAAAACAAGATTAGCCACTGCATTAAGGCTGTGAGTTTTCTCTTTCACTACTTTTGTTTCTGACAACACTGTATAATAATAATAATAATTAAAAAATCCTATCTTTCGTCTTATAGTCAAAAATATTTCTGTTTTAGTTTTATGAGCTGGTGTGATAAATCAGGCTCATGAATCATCCTACATCGAACAAAGCCAGAACAAAACTATACTAAAGTTATATATTTAAGTTTTAACACAAGTAAACCATACTAAAATATATTTATGTAAATAGTATACATATGCAAAACTATACTAAAGTTATATATGTAAGTTTTATACATATACAAAACTATACTAAAGTTATATGTGTATACACAACAAAACCTTCAGCTAACCTGTACAGCATTGTTACACCTGTATAACTAGTATTTGAATTTACCTGTATTATGGTCAGTGCTTGCAGGTGCATCTGTGGCCTGGCCTATGAATTTACCTGTGTTACACAGTTTATAGGTGTGGCTTACAGGTAAAACTGTATAACTGTTCAGCACTGTTACACAGATACCGGCCACGTGAAGTGTTAAGGAAGGAAGACTTCAGCATGAAGGGACAGCTGACCTGTACAACACTGTTACACCTGTACAGGATTTTGTTTTGTTCACACAGGTATGGGCCACGTGAAGTGTTAAGGAAGGAAGACTTCAGCATGAAGGGACAGCTGACCTGTACAACACTGTTACACCTGTACAGGTTTTGTTTTGTTCACACAGGTACGGGCCACGTGAAGTGTTAAGGAAGGAAGACTTCAGCATGAAGGGACAGCTGACCTGTACAACACTGTTACACCTGTACAAGTTTCATTTTGTTCACACAGGTATGGGCCACATGAAGTGTTAAGGAAGGAAGACTTCAGCATGAAGGGACAGCTGACCTGTACAACACTGTTACACCTGTACAGGTTTTGTTTTGTTCACACAGGTACGGGCCACGTGAAGTGTTAAGGAAGGAAGACTTCAGCATGAAGGGACAGTTTTGTTTTGTTCACACAGGGACACGTGAAGTGTTAAGGAAGGAAGACTTCAGCATGAAGGGACAGCTGACCTGCGAGTTCAAGTTTGCAACGTTTTCCTGCAGACAACATCAACAACACCAGCAAGACAGTGAGGAGAAAGACTACTCACTTCAAATCCTGGAAGCTCTTGAACCAGCTGTCTGTCTGGTGAGTCTGTATGTGTGTCTGTCTGTCTGGTGAGTGTGTTTAATGAATGTCTGGATAGTTTGTCACATCTGTCAGGTGATTTTCTATGTATCTGTCTCTCTTATGAGTTTGTGAGTCTGTCTGTCTGGTAAGTTTGTATGTGTGTCTGTCTGTCTGGTGAGTTTGTGTGTCTCCATCAGTGAGTCTCTCTATATATTATAATTTATAAACTAATATATAATTTAACTTTAATTATTAAAACACTAATCGTACAATAATCTAAAAAATAATGATGGCAGAAACTTGAAACAAAATAAATTGACCATTTTGTTAAACACTTTACTTTATGAATTTTCTTTTTTCGCTGAGAAAAACTGATGCATTTTTTGTTATTTGTGTCTACACTAAAAAAACCTAAAAATACAAGCCTAAATAATTTCCTGTGCTTTAAAGTAGTTGTATTACTTTTTTTTTTGTTAAATTGTTGATTTTTTAATACTAACAAAAATTCAGAATATGTTTTCTATAATTTCAGATGATTATTATGTTTTTCCATAAAATGTAGGTAAATTTAAGTATTCAGAATATATTTTCTATAATTTCAGATGATTATCATGTTTTTCCATGAAATTTGGGTAAGTTAGTACAAACAATATACTGAAACAAGATTGTACATATCTCCCAATATCTCCCAATCTCACCTTTTTTTTATTTTATTTTATTTATTTATTTATTTATTTAATGTTAAATTCATTTTATTATCCAAAGTGAAAATTCAAACATCCTTTCCTTTATATATTAGTTCTAACTATTAAATAAATGAATACATTTTTTCTAATATATTTTGAAATTTTCCCTTAAATGATAGTATCAAAATAAATTATTATATTTTCATTTTTAGTCAGAGAAAACGCTCCGTTTCTGTTAAAACCAATTTATTCTTTATTTACAGATTGTCCAATGAGATGACTGGTGGGCGTGGTAACAGTAACAAGTAAAACAAAAACCTGTCAATCAAAATCTTTGACATGGGAGGTAGAAGGAAAAGCTCATCTGTTGACCCAGGTCAGTCCACTGCAGAGCTTGAAGTAGTGAGTAGTGAAGTAGTATCTAAGACAGCAGTGTGTAATTAAGTAGCATGAAAGCAGTATTCACTGAAGTAGTATGAAAGTAAAGTATATCGAAATTGTGTGGAAATAGTATGAAAGTAGTGTATAGCTAAATAGCAAGAAACTTAGTTGAGTAGTATGAAAAGAGTAGTCAAGATGTATGAAATTAGTTTGTATTGAAGTAGTATGCAAGTAGTGTATGGTGAAAGTAGTATGCAAGTAGTGCATAGTGAAGTAGTATTCAAGTAGTGTATAGTGAGGTAGTATGAAATGATCTCCGTTTGTCTGTCTCTCATTCATGTCTCCCTTTGTATTATTAAAATAAAATTAATTCCACAGAAATAAATAAATAAATTATTAGGTAAGTAAGTAAGTAAATAAATAAATTAGTAGGTAAGTAAATAAATAAAATAGTAATTATTTCTGCGGCTCAACATCTTCTTATTATCTCAGAAGATGTCAGTGATGTTATCCTGGACATTTCAAGGGCAAGGAAAGAAGGTTAAACCTGAAAACCAGAAGACCAAGCCTCACTTTCATATTCATGAATGTAGCGAAAACTAAAAATGATAAATTAACTCCGGAACAAAAGGAACAAATAAACCAAACTTTGGAATGGATAAAAAACTAACTGGTATGTGAGACCACTGTTCCACTACTGCTACTACTACCATAGTAATAATAACAGTAATATTATTATCAATATGACTTCTATTATCCAGAGTTCAATTACTGTTACTGCTATCATTGCAGTGTTTACTACCACTGCTATACTATCACATCTACTGTTATTATTATTATTACTTGAACATCCATACCGCTACTACTACTACTACTACTACTACTATTACTACTACTGTTACTAAATCAGTTTGGCAAGTCTTGATATGAAAAAGATATGTTTATAAATTTAGTTTCAGTAATAATTTAGTTTTAGTATATTTTATCAAATCACTTACATATATGCTTTGACAGTAGTTTGTTTGGTGTTGTACGAGTTGCCTCCCGTTATTTGTTTATTTATTTATTTATTTATTATTATTATTATTATATTCATTTGTTGAATGGATAATCTCCTTTTAATTTTATTTTTATTTACTATTACTACTACTACTACAACTACAGTTGATATCATTATTATCTTCATCATCATCAGTATTATTATTCTTATTATTCCTTTGTTGTAGTAATGATAATCTCCCTTTAATAATCATCAGGTAGTAACCATCACAAGAAACAGTATTGTGAATAACGTCAATAATAATAATAATAATAATAATAATAATAATAATAATAATAATAATAATAATAACCATCATAATAATAATAAAATGAGCAAGATGTATGTGTCTATGTAAATAAATAAATAAGTCGGTAAACAAAGTCAAATGTTTTGATCAATGATATTTTTATTACAAATAATTATGGACAATACAATGAATATCACAATAAAATTAGAACTTTTCACAACACATTTAACCATATTCTCTCAATATATACACACATATATACATATATATATACATATATATATATACATATATACAAATATATATATATATATAGATATATATATATATTACATGATGTTTTTCGTTATTATTTAATAAAAACGTTTTATATAAGTAAAAAATCAATATTTTACTTGCTTCATTAACTACATATTTTTAAAATCAGTTTTTAAATTGATATCTTAACAACATTGCAATATCAAACATATAAAGAGCTATTTTAACAAAGAACATCAAAATCAGTTTAATTTGCTGTATTTGTTTTACAACAGGATAAACATTTGATCAATAATTAAATAATTACACCATAGCCAAACACAATAATAATAATAACAAATTAATTGATAAATAAATTATATTAAAAATTGAAAAATAAGAAGAAAATAAAGAATGCAAAAAGAAAAGATAAAAGAACACAATTAAATAAAGTGTGAATATACATATGTAAGTCTGAGAGTGTCTGCTTGTGACACCACTGTGCTAGGTTACTGAAGTTTTTGATTAGAAACTTTGTATGAAATTTACTTGTATTTCTCTCCCTTTCTTAGACTGCATCTTTTTTCTCTCTCTCTCTCTCTCTCTCTCTCTCTCTCTCTCTCTCTCTCAAACAGTGGACTACATATCAAGAAAAAGATGATATATTGCGACTATTCTATTGTCATATTAAATCATCGTATTTTCTGCTAATCGGTGTAAATGATGTCTGTATAAAAACAATATTAACTCTTTTGTCTGTAGAAGAAATACAGCAACAACTATATAAAAGACTGAAAGAGTGATGATTAGAAAGGAGATGATGAAATCTTGGAAGTTTAATATTTTATCTTTTCCCACCAAGAATTTCAGTTAATTGGCAGGTTTTTTTCTAACAGTTACAGTTACACTTTTTGGCCAGAAAACTGAAGTAACTAGATAACAACAAAATTAAACTAACTAGATACCAGGAAAATAAAAATAAGTAGATGAAATTAAATAACAATAGCTAAACAGCGAGAAATTCAAAATAAGAATTTTGAAATAAAACAACAAAGAAAGCCGCACTTGTATGTGTACAAACAGTTACAGTGCCGCACTAGAACGTCGAAAAAACTAGATATCAAGAAAATCAAACTGATTAGACAATGTCAAAATAAGTAGATACGAGGAAATAAAAGTATCTAGATAAATTTAAATAACAAAAGCTAAACAGCGAGAAGATCAAAATAACTATTTAGTAAGTCCATGTGTACTGTGTTAGTACAGGATCATCTAATTTATATACATCTATGTGGGATTGCGAGTTGACTAAGAAGAAAAAATACAATAACAAATGTGTGAAAGTATATTCCTCAGAACAAGTTTAAAACTACAACGACATTAGATTCTTCACACATCTTTGTCTGCTATTTCTATCTATCTATCTATCTATCTATCTATCTATCTATCTATCTGTCTATTTATCTATCTATCTAGCTATCTATCTATCTGTTTCTATCTATCTATCTATCTCTCTATCTGTCTGTCTATCTGTGTGTCTGTCTGTCTGTCTATCTATCTATCTATCTATCTATTTATCTATCTATGTATCTATCTATCTATCTATATCTATCTGTCTATCTGTCTATCTATTTATCTATCTATCTATCTATCTATCTTTAATTACCTGCCTTCATTTTGTTTTTTAAAAAAATCCCTCTTTTCATTGTCTTCATACAATTTTATTTCATTCAGTAAAATTTTATTTTATTTTTTATTTGATTTTTTTTATATTTCATTACCTTATTTAACTCATTTTATTATTATTATTATTATTATTATTATTATTATTATTATTATCATGTTGTTGTTGTTGTTGTTCTTTCTGTTATTTATTTATTTTTTTTTTTTTGTGTCTTTTGTTTAATAGCTCTAAGATACTTAGATCACGTGTTACTCGAGTTCACGGTTGAATTGTAAACAAAGAGAATTTGAAACCTGTGTAGTTAACTCTTTGTTAGAGAATAGAGATATGTCGTTATACAGCTAGTGTTGATAATATGGCTAATACTGGCTAATTTTTACAGATTTCAAACTTTAATGTTAAGCTACACATCATTATTGTGGTTGTTGTTGTGAAATCGAATTATATATTTGTATATGCAATAATAATGATGATGATGATGATGATGATTATATTAAGGGAGGTGTTAGGCCTCCTGGAAGCTCCTGGATTTATTTGATGAAGACAGCGAAAATAATACCCGAAATGAAATACTTGCCGTTGACTTAACGTTATTTATAGACAATTGTAATTTGAGAAAAGAATTAGAAAGAAGAAGATGAAAAATATAAAGAAATGAATGTTAATGTGAATTGTTTAAAATACAATTTATCAGTTTATTTTCAGTATCTTTGCAGTGTCGTGCTTTATATGGATCAATTACAGTGGAATCTCGGGTTACCCTATCCAATATGGCACCCAAGAAAACAAAAAGATAAATCGATAATGTTGGTGCAGAGTATAAATGTATAACACGAGGTTAAGAAAGAAAGAATTGCAAAGCAAAGAATTAAGTTCGTAACCTGAGGTTCCACTGTAATGCTAAAATCATCGTAGCTGCAGAATACCTATCTCTTGGGTATTAAAGCATCGAATTTTTCATTGCTTACTTAATTATGTAGTCAATTCTTAAACATGACAGAAGTAAATAAATTTTAGATATTAATTCGATATTCTAGGGAATTTTGTAAAGCACGATATTACAGTTTAGTATACGTAGTTGCCCCATAATCTTTCCATCTCTTTCTTACCCTACATGCAAACCAGTTTCAACAAATTTCTAAAAAATAGTTACGATCTAACTGTACTCAAATTTGACCTCAAAGACAATAACAAACTGTGTGGGTCCTAAAAGTTCTTTACTAAAACTTGAAGCCAATCATCTGACGTCAGCAAGAAGAGAAATCACGCAATGTCGCCTGTGCACATGGTGTCACATGAATGACTGTATTGAAAGGTCACCGACTGAGTTAAACACAGCTGTCCAGTCTTTTTGTCAGTCGTCAGTGTCCATAGTCAGAGGTCAGATGTGTTATGTACAGAATGTGAAACGTTTATTAAAACCAGTAAAAGACCCAAAGTGGTTGCAGAACGAACTGTACTTTGACGTATATCATCAAAATGACGAGAGATTTGTGTATTAACCCTGTAACTGTTATTCATCCTGTATGTAGAAATAAAAGTCTTAAATAAATAAATATACAACAATAATTAAAAAACAGTAACATTATTATTATTATTATTTCATCTATATATTTTTTTCTTTACTTTTCTTTCTTTTTTTTTTTTCTTTCTAGACGAATGTTATTTTATTATTATTTGAGGTATTCATTTATTTTTTGATTACGTTTGTGACAGATAACTACATATATTTATATGTAGATGTTTTATATATATTTTGATCGATTTGCATATTGGTATCGTCTTTGACCAGTCTATTAAAAAAGAAAACAAAATTTGTATTTCTGTCCACGTCTCCGACAGCAAAAAACCCCAAAATCAAGAACATCGAAAGTAACAAAAACAGTAAATTAATACATCAATAAATAAACTAATAATAATAATAATAATAATAATAATAATAATAATAATAATAATGTCTTGTGTTAAGTGTTACAGAAGAAAAGTTAAGTTTTTATACACATGTACATATGTATTGTGTGTTTTAGTGTGTATGTATGCATATATGTATGTATGTATGTATGCATCTCTGTATACATGTATGGAACTTTTCACGTTCATTTAGCTTCAAGAAACATTTTATTTTCACTTTCATATTATTTTATTTCACCCATAATTTTATTTTTGATCTGATTTTATCATTTCATTTGTTTCATTCATTTTTTATTTCCATTTAACTATTATTCACTGTTCTTGTTATTTCTTCTTATTACTATTATTGTATTATCTTATTATACTACCTCTGCTGTTGCTGCCTATATTATTGTATTATTATTATTATTATTATTATATTTATTAATGTAACATATGGTGCTGGAGATTTACGTAATGTGTTGCCAGTTGAGTTAACAAGGAATTTGAGAACAATTGAACTCATTATTAAGAATAGAAACATTATATTTATAAGGTTACCAAGAAGATGTATTAATACCTGTCTAAGTTTGTTTGTGGCGAACAGTAGGTCAATTCTGGTAACTTTAATCAAACTACACTTACCATGTTAGGTTGTTGTTGTTGTTTCCCCAATGGAATTATACATATATGTGATAATATGTAATAATAATAATAATAATGGACAATAAGTAAATAAATAAATACATAAATAAATAAAATAACAAATGTGTGAAACTAAATTAATCAGAACAATTTTAAACTACAACGACATTTACATTCTTCACACATCTTTCATTGTGTTTCTAACTGTAATTGGCTGGTAAAGAATCTTTTAAATTACATGGAATAATTTATTTTGTTCAGTCTATTGTTGTAAAGTCTGTTTCTAAACAGATCAGCCAAATCTTCTCTTAACTGACATCGAAGTAAGTTTGACATTTTATGGTCCTCTCTCTCTCTCTCTCTCTCTCTCTCTCTCTCATTCTCTCTATCTCTCATTTTCAAGACTCTCCTTTTATTATTTACTTTTGTCTCTATATAATTTGATTTCACTCAGTATTTTTTCAATTCCTTACTTTTCATTTTAATATTATTATTATATTGTAATTATGATTATGATATTGTTATAATAATAATAATTATTATTATTATTATTATTATTATTATGTTGTTGTTGTTGTTGTTATTATTGATGTTGTTGCTGTTGTTGCTGGGGGTTTTGTGGGTATTTTTGTGTTTATTAGCTCTACAGATACTTAGGTCGCATGTTAATTGTGTTCAATTATTATTATTGTTATCATTATCATCATCATTATATTTTTACTGTTTATTGATTAATTTTAAGTCAGTTATTTATTTTTTTTCTTGCTTTAGTGGACTGTTTCATTTTCCAAAATAGAGCATGGCAAAACATATGTACAAACACTCAGACATACATATACATTCGCAAATATATATACACACTGCAGAAAACATACATCTATAAAACAGACGTGAAGGTCGACTTCCAATAACAGCCACTTACCCATAGACAGACGGATAATATATATATTAAATTATACAAACGTCTGAGTGCGAGAAACTTGTTATTTTATTTATTTAGTTTTGTTTGTTTTGTTTTATTATATTTATTATTATTATTATTATTATTATTACTAATATATATATATATATATATATATATATATATATATATTCCAAAAGTAGTAACAGTTTTATCAATTGGTTACGTAAATTTTCCATTCATGACAGAATTTTAAATCCTGATGTCGCTACTGTATAATAGAACTGGTGAAACCATGTAGTGAAATAATTTTAATTGACATTGATGGACATAATGTTGCATCTTCTTCTGCCGTAGAATGAAATACATAGTTTTCTTGTATTTGTCTGTGTAACATGTTTCTTGATTTAGTAAATCTATTTAACTTGTGCATTAAAAATCAAAACATTTATAGATTTTAGATATCTTGGTAATATTCGCACGAAGTACAAAGCAAATTGAAAAACAACAGAAAAACAATAACATTTCATGAGCATTAAGGAATCACTGAACAATTTATCTTTTGTTTATTTCATGGCATTCAGCGATTTTAAATATGCATTCTGTGTCATTAAGATACAAGGAGAACAGTAAAGGAGATCAATGTTCACTAGCAGGGGAAATAGTCCGTTAATGAGTTATGTGCACCGACACAAGATTTAATATTTCGATACATGTATATTAACATAACACATTTACCATTTACACCATTGTTTATAAATTTTCACCACTTTGAATGAAACGATTGCTGAAATCTATAAACGTACCAAAACAGTTTTTTTCTTCCGTGCTTCATCAGTTCGATTACACCGTATAGTGTGTAAAAATCAGTCATTTGTGCAATAATCCTTCCTAATCCTGCTTGAACGTCAGTATATCATTTTTCAAGAAACAACTTTAGTCTATTATTTAACACAGTGTTAAAGAGTTGCCGAAGACAGTTAAGTAATGTAATAAATCTATACTTTTCTGATTATTTTTATCACCAATTTCATAAATTGAGTAAGGGGAGATATCAGTTTCAAACACAAAATATAAAGTCACATATTCATATATCAACAGTTTGCTTAATATATTCATTAATTATATTGCCTTGACCCAAAGTTTTGACGTTCTTGATAAATTTAACAACTGTAAGTATTTTACATTCTAAAATAGTATATTTAGTAAACTGTATTTTCTAAATCTGTGGTAAATTTTGTTATGGAGGCTGTCATTACTGAGGTTTACGTCAGGAAAGTATTGGTGTAGTGATTCTTAAGGTTCAAAATCAAGAACTTCAAATTTTAAGATTTTCTAATACACGTAGCGAGCGAAGTAGTTTATATATATATATATTTGGTCTACAAATATCCTGATCTTTTCTTTGACAAATTTGAAATTCAGCACGTTGTTGGCTCGTTTGTAAAATTAAATAATTCTCTAAACATTCTATCATGTTATTTGTTTCAGTTGTCAACATTAGATAATCAGGGAGTTCTGTGTGCTGGCGTTATATTCTGTAGATATGTTATTAAATTTGTTTTACGGCATATCAAAAGTATCACTGTTAAAATAGGGACACCCTTTAGTTGGTATATAACCCAGTAAACATGAGCCATAATACATATTCAGATGTGTTTTGATATAAATTACTTTTGCAGGAAAATTACTTCAATATTAATAATAATAATAATAATATATTAATAATAAATAATAATAATAATAATAATAATATAAGTATCTGTGTAACAACATGAACCATCACATCTGTCACGTTCTACACTTACAGTAACACACTTTAATTACAGTAACACACTTTAATTACAGTAACACGCTTTAATTACAGTAACACGCTTTAATTACAGTAACACACTTTAATTACAGTAACACACTTTATTACAGTAACACTTTAATTACCAACTGAACTGAACTTTACTTTACAGTCAGGCCGCAGTCTGAGGATTTCATACAAAATTAATAACATTATAACAAGTATGACAAGATGGTAGATTTACATAATGTACATAATAATAAATTATAAACAATATATCAATATTTCACAAAGGATTTGAAAAATTCAGGATTAGATTACAGAGAGTAGAAAGTTTTGTAGGACGCCCGCTTTTTGAGAATTAAATAATATATAAACTTATGAGTGCTTAATTTAGATTGACAGAAAATGGTAGGTAACATTTCTTTTGATTCTTGATAAACATACGTGTAAATATATAA
>CM022678.1:74193-119885 GCA_012295275.1 Chrysomallon squamiferum
TTCGTTCAGTTACGTATTACTGAGAAAACTTAAGAATATTTATTGAAACTATTGGTGACATCTGTTCATTTTCATTGTTTGTTCCAGCATTTAATAGTGAAAAATAATAAATATAAGTTATTGAAACTACTTTTACATTGTTTGTTTTGTAATATAGTAAATTATTTTATGATATGTTCATTTTATATTGTTTATATGGCACGGTTTTGATATTAGGGTTGACAAAACTAAAAACTATAACTTAGTTACTATTCTGATATATTAAGTATTGTGACAAAATTAAAAGTATAACATAGTAAAACTGTTCTGATAGTTATTATATTTACATAATTTAATGAGTTGCAGTTCAGAAAACAGACTATAAGGCTTTGTGATAATGATTACATTTTGCAGGTCATGCCAACAGATAACATAAAAAGTTCAAGTATCTTCTAACAGCAGAAATGTCTTTCTTCAGAATATGATGAGTGTTTATATCTTTATCAATCGGTATACATAAATCTAGTGCTTACCTTTGGATAAGAAAATTCAGAAATGGACAAAATTATTATTTGTAGCGATGGGCTTTTAGGTGTTGTTTTGCTTTTTATTATCATTTTGTAAACTGACGCTTTTCTGATTTATATTGTAAATAAATTAACAATTTAAAGGGTTCTAAGTACTTTCTGACAGACAAAATTAAAAAATAATAATAATAAAAAAAATAAATAAAAAAATAACATAAAATAAAAAATAATTGCATACTAATTACTCCTGACTATTATAATTATTGTGTTCACCATTATTTACTGTAATCTTAGGTCATATGTCCACAACATCTATGCATAATTAGTTAACAATACTAAGCACATTTGTTAAAAAACACATATTGCTGTATTCAGTAATACATTTTAGACAGACACAGTATTATACTGTATGTTGCCATATCTCTACATACAATTAAAAACATTTGCTGTGTTTACAACATGCACATTCATTACATAGACACACACAAATATATTCAGAGACACATGTGTGCTGTCATATCTCTACATATATATAAAACAGTTTTGTGTTTTCAAAATTGCTACAACATTTTATAATTATATCTAATTCTCAGTATTTTGCAGGTAAAAACATTTTTGAAATTATGCATTGAAGTTGTGAATTATAAAAGTGTGTTTACTCTGTTTTACTGCAGGACTAATGTCAAGTAATATATATCATTCTGGTTCTACTGAAATGACAGGTAACACTATACCCGTAAGTTAAAACTGAAAGTTTTCTCTTCTCTATATATTTAATAGTGTAACAGAATACACAGTAGACATTAGTACTTTAACTATCAGACACTGTTACCTGAATAACATTGAAACAGCACATAAATAGAAAGATACAATAAATATAAACATACATACTTGTACCTACAGTTAGCTCATACACAGAAAACAGACATACACAGACATACACATAAATACATTCAGACTGAGACACACTATGTATGTTAAACTGTATGCTGTCATGTTTCTACATATATATAAAAAAATTGTTTTGTTTTTCAAAAATTGCTACATTTTATAATTATATCTAATTCTCAGTATTTTTGCAGATAAAACATTTTTAGAAATTATGCATTGAAATTGTGAATTATAAAAAGTATTTGCTCTCTTTCACTGCAGTACAACTGCCAGCAGATGCATCTCATTCTGTTTCTTCTCAAATAGGAAATAACTATGTATCCGGTAAGTTAATAACTGAAAGTTTTCTGTTCTCTACATGTTTAATAGATAACAGAATACATACTAAATATTAGTACTTTTTTCTCAGACACTGTGACCTGAACAACATAGAAAGATGCACATTAATACATAGACACAATACATATGAATATACATACCTGTACCTACATTTAGCACATACACAGAACACATACATACACATATATATATGCAGGCGTGCAGTACACAGATATACACACAGATATATTCAGACTGAGATACAGTGTATGTATGTTAAACTGCATGATGTCATATCTCTTACATATATATAAAATCAAAATGTGTTTCAAACACTGGTGCTGCATTTAATAATTACATCTAATTCACAGAATCTTGCAGGTAAAACATTTTTAGATATTATGCATTAAATTTATGAATAATAAAATATATATTTACTTTGTTTCACAGGACAGTCCTTAATAAACATAATTAACAGTCCAGGTGCTAAAAGTAGGAGATATTAAACTGAGTAAGTTAAAAACTGAAAAGTTTTCTTTTGTGTGTCTGTTTAATATATAACACATCCGAGTGAGTGCAATACATCATCACGAGGAGACGAGTGCAGATTGTTATATATGAAAATATTTAGAATCCTCATCTAATATCTTTTCCAATACATCATGTATATAACTTGAAACTGACTAAGTTGTAGCAGTTTCTAATAATGTTTATGCAACAGAATACCCAAGTAACCAATGGCTTCAGGAAATATTCAGGAATTTCAGATTATAGAATTAAAAAACGTTGTTCTGGTGAATGCAGCAGGTCAGAAATATGAAAATGTGTCCAGATGCTAAAGCGATGGTCAGTGACAGATTAAAAACAGGTCTGTAAAAAAATACTTAGTAGAAGTATCAGTGTTATTAACATACTGAAGTGCACATTTCATATCATGTTTCAGAGTTTCAACTTTTATTATGATCTCATTATGTGCATACACTGAGATGGCAATGTGTGTATGTATGTTTCTTGATAGATACAAAGATATTTGTAAAGTTGATGAAGGTTTTGTCCTGTTTTGGCACTCATGATCTTAGTGGATGTAACCTAAAACAGCAGTGAAGTACACAAGTAAAACCTAATTAACAGACAAGCTGACGTCACCAAGCTCACTCAGTAACTGTTTAGAAGTCATTTTACCGCAGTGTTGACCTTCTAGCAACATAGCTAAATATTACCAGACAAAACTACTTATTTTCATTAAATCAAACACTGAGTCAAAGTTTTGACACCATTAATGTTGCCCAGAACAAAGTCTGTGCTGCAGAGGTTACCCTAATAAAACCAAAACCTTGTTAACTAAGAAATTGTAATTTTGAGAGCAACATTAATATTTTTGATACAAGTAATATCATTTTTTCCTTTGAGTGAGGGGAGTAAAAGAAATGAAAAAATATTTTAATTGTTTTACCTGTTCGGAAATAGCTGTCCGATCTATGTGTGCAGGGCTGGAAATCAAAGCATTTTGTTTCATTTTAACTATTCTCGTTTTTTTACTTTAACAATTTCAAAAATTACTTATTATTCCTCTATAATTATCAAAGCAACATTAATTATCCATAACACTTCCGGCTTTTACCTATGAAACTAAATAAATTACACTTTATTAACAGAAAAAAAACAGAAAGAAAGAAACTTTATATAACTGTATTAATTTATTGCAGTCATAATCCTTAGTTGATATGTATTATTACTCATTTATAAACTATAATACATAATTTTAAGTAGTGTTACGGAAAAGAAAATGATTATGCAAACATTTTTTGAATTACGTAGAATTTACACACACACAGACACATAAAAACATAAATAAATTAACACAAACATTCACACATACAAACATATTCAGGCATAGAAAAAGTTTTGACTGAGATTTTCTTCTTAAACTGTTGATATAACTCAACATGACTATATATGCCTGTCATTATTATCACCTGTAAATACTAAATATACTGCAAAGCATACATAACATCAACAGCAACAACAACAACAACAATAATAATAATAACAATAACAACAGCAACAATAAACAGTGGGGCATCTAAGGCACTCACAAGCGACCATTAATTAACACCATCGTCACGTAACCAAATTAGAACCCTTTATTGGGCATAACACTCTTCCTCCAAAATAACACTAACTATACATAGGAAACTCCCTGTATCGGGTAGATAGCTACCCAATTTGGCTTGACTCTAAGGCCATATATGTATTTATATTTAATGTTAAATCATTAGAAACACAAAAACAGAAGTTTGGATTAAAGAATATATGATCTAATAATAGTTATTTACCAAGTAAGCTTACAATGTCTGCACAGCCGATTGCAAACAGTTTTACGCCACAAAATTCACATACTTGAACATGTGAGAGATATTTCATATGTTTAAACTAGGAAACCCCAAGATGTATTTGAAGATGCAAGTATATCAAACTAATGTTCTGTTTAGCAGGACATTGACGTGACAGTCAGTTAATAATAACACCATTGTGGTATCTATGTTTACAATTACTGATGGTCAGTGTTGATCTCAGATACCCACTATTCTCACCCACTGTTTCAGAGATAACAGTCTACAGTTACTGTGATGAGTCTGATCTCAGATTACCAGCCGTGCTCCAAATTAATGGTTATACCAGTGATTCTCAACAAGTGTGCCGCGGCAATTGATTCTCAACCAGTGTGCCGCAAACTTTTGTAGAAAAACAGTTTGAGAAAAAACACGATTGACTGACCTGTCATTCAGAAACATGGAAAATCATTCTGTTGTTAATCATCACAAAGTTGTAATAACTTGTCACATGTTTTCACTCATTATTTCAGTGCTTAAATTTTCTCCAAGTGTATATTTGTGACATTTCCATTTGTATTGTTTATATCATGTTTATATTGTTTATATATTTTGGGATCAATTCCTCCTACATTAATTTGAGTGAGTATAATTACAACTATTCAGATATTATCTGTACATTTATATTGTTTATATAACAAAATTTTGTAATAGCATTAAGTTTAAGTTATTCTGATATTACTAGTGTTAATCCTATATTATTTAACTCGCCCAACTGTGATTGTTCTACATGTTTTAACATTATTTGCAATTTGTGATGGTTTTCAAAGAAAAACAGAAAGATTTAAATTCGAACATTTTCAGTATGATAAAATTTTAGAAGACAGTCTATAAGATTAAAACTAGTATTAATACAAGGAACTAGATGTAGGTCTCTAGAAGAGTATGCAAGATGTAGGAGGTTTTGGGATCAATTCCTCCTGATAGAATCTTGAGCTGTTTCTATTTTAGCAGTGCAGAACAACTGAGTTATGAAATAGTAACTGTCTGTGGGTAGGTATAAATGTAATAAGAAATAGTGGACTGTGAAGTGACAACACAGGGTTTTTTCTTGTATTATCTAAATGTTCCTTAATCTTATGTCTAACCTCATATAAATAAAAAAAAATTCTTCCTTCTGTTAAAAAAAACACAACAAAAGAAAATAAAAACTCAAATCCTTATATTACTTTTTACAGTTCAACCAATACAGATGACAAAAAAGAGTTCAAAAAATCTTTCTAGCATCACAGCTGATTTTTCCTCTGACAACATCACAGCTGAGTCTTCCTCTGACAACATCACAACTGAGTCTTCCATTGACAACATCACAGCTGATTCTTCCTCTGACAACATCACAACTGAGTCTTCCATTGACAACATCACAGCTGAGTCTTCCTCTGACAACATCACAGCTGAGTCTTCCATTGACAACATCACAGCTGAGTCTTCCTCAGGCAACATCACAACTGAGTCTTCCTCGGACAACATCAATCCTAGAGTAATTTTTATTTATGGTAATACATAGAGCATTTCAATATATTATTTTCTTTATTGATTGGAAACTCTAAGCAGAATTATTATTTGTATCTGTTCCAATGCAGTTTTCAATATATTGTTTTGATGAGGCAATTCTAATCTGACAAAATTATTATTTATATCTGTAACTGTCTTATATTGTTTACTTTTCTAAAAAGATTATTTGTAAACTGACATTTTTTTCTGATTTAAACTGATAATAAATTAACAACTGAAAAGGTTTCATGTACTCTCTTACAGGCAAACGTAGCAAAAATAATAAATTTAAAAAATAGACTAATTATTGTTTCATCATAACTATTATAATTATTCTTGTGTTGACCATTATTTATTTTAATGTTGTAAAGCAATGCTCACATCAAATGTTATCTATGTATAATTAGTTAGCATTACTAAAGACAGTTGTTAAAACATATATTGCTATATTCTGTAATACTGTTCACACAGACTGTATTATACTGTATGCTGCCATATCTCTATAGATAGATAAAAATTTTCTATATTCTTAGAAATCATGCACTGAAGTTACAGAAATGTTTTTACTCTGTTTCACAGGATCAACGGTGATAAATAACATTAGCAGTCAGATTTGTCAATTCAGACATGACAATACAGCCAGTAAGTTAAAGACTGACATTTTTTTCTGATTTAAACTGATAATAAATTAACAACTGAAAAGGTTTCATGTACTCTCTTACAGGCAAACGTAGCAAAAAATAATAAATTTAAAAATAGACTAATTATTGTTTCATCATAACTATTATAATTATTCTTGTGTTGACCATTATTTATTTTAATGTTGTAAAGCAATGCTCACATCAAATGTTATCTATGTATAATTAGTTAGCATTACTAAAGACAGTTGTTAAAACATATATTGCTATATTCTGTAATACTGTTCACACAGACTGTATTATACTGTGTGCTGCCATATCTCTATAGATAGACATGACAATACAGCCAGTAAGTTAAAGACTAAAACTGTTCTCTTCTCTACATTTTTAATAGGTAACAGTCATGAATTTAGATTGCTGTCAGTGCCATAACATTCCGTAATAGATTATCAAAAGGCTGTTATCATAAAAATTAAATATGTATCTTTGATTAGCAACTGAACTGTAGCCCATATTAGATTTCATGAATTAGTGTCCTTGTCCATAACTATTGATGAGATATTTCCACTTTCCAACAGCAAAATACAAACAGTTAAATATTATAAATTCCACAAAGTATTACAAATTGCGGGCCATTTATTAGATACATGTACACTCTGTATACATTTCTGTATTTATAAACCTGGTGGGGGCTTGTCATATTTTGGTTCACACTTTCTTAATGGATGACTAAAAAAAACTAATCACCAGGCAAGTTCATGTCACCAAACTCATTTGGTCATTTCTGATTTTCAGAAATCATTTTACTACAGTGCAGACTTTCTAGCAACTACTTAGCTAAATTATTAACTACAAAACTATTTTTCATTAAATAGAAGAAAGTGTTATACATTTATTTTGGTATCAAACAATAAAAGCAAGTAGTAATCTGCCACTCACAGCAGTTAAATAGTCTCTCTCTCTCTCTGTGTGTGTGAAACCTAATCACTTAAACATGGTCATATAACTGGCATTTCCTTGACCAATAACATGTCACATATAGAAATGCATACATGTATACTAATCAAACATAATTTAAACATGTAGTTTGTGGACAGTATAACACATACTAGTTACAAAATAATAGTTGAAGGATCAATTTTTTTTTAACATGGATATTACAGTTACTTTTCTATAAAATCAACACAATTACTACACACATGCATATTCAGAACTGTCTAATGAGTAATATCTCCACATTTCAGTTCTTGATAAAGAAGTAGGGAAGATAAAAGGGATGAAACTAAAATGCTAGAAATCCTGGTTAATTCTGGAAATCCTGTGGATATAATAAATGACAAAAACAATAAAGGTGAAACAGCTTTGATTGTAGCTCTGAAAAACCATTGTAGACAGAAAGCTGGTTTTTTACTGGAATGTGGAGCTGATCCTTGTGCATCAGACGATGATAGAAATTCTGTTTTGCTTCTAGCTGCTAAACAAGGATATTTTGAAATTGTGAAACAATTGATTAAGAAAGGAGTTGATGTGAATACTAAAAACAGTACAGGTGAAACTCCTCTGTTTACAGCTGTTAAGTATGAACAGAACAAAGTAGCGTTGTATTTACTGGAAAATGGAGCTGATCCTAATTTAACAGACAATGATGAAAATTCTGTTTTACACCTAGCAGCTAAATGTGGAAATAGAGAAATTGTGACAGCACTGATTGGAAAAGGTGTTAATGTAAATATTAGAAACATTACAGGTGAAACTCCTGTTTTAACAGCTGTTAAGCATCAGCAGAAGGGTATAGTTTCATATTTACAGGAAAATGGTGCTGATCTTACTATAAAAGACAATGATAACAATTCTGTTTATCACCTAGCAGCTAAATAAGAAAATGTAGAAATTGTGACAAAATTGATTGAAAAGATGTTGATATAAATATTTGTAATGGAACCTCATTAATGCCTTTTTGCCAGGCTTGTTTTTAATCGAAATTTTGTCTTCTATGTAGTGAATTATATAATATTCGTAAAACACTTATTTTTATAAGTGGTAATTATGGTATACATTTTAATATTACAGTCTGTTATCCTTTAGACAGGAGGAGCCAAATTTTAGGTATTAATACCAATTAAGCTAATCTCCGTACAGGGGAAACTCCTCTTTCTACAGCTGTTAAGTATAAACAGAAACGTGTAGTTTTGTATTTACTGGAACGTGGAGCTGTTCTTAATTAACAACATCAGCTCCATGTTCCAGTAAATACAAAACTACACATTTCTGTTTTACACCTAGCAGCTAAACATGGAAATATAGAAATTGTGAGAGTATTGATTGAAAAAGGTTCTGCTGTAAATATTTTCAGTCAAGGTAAATCGCCCTTTCATGTAACATGAAATTAAATGTATATCTGATGCACAAGCATTGAGCAGTCTGAAAAAAAGAAAAACAAAACAGAAGTTTTGTATTAATATTGAGAAATTTATGAATATAAATAAATGAAACTATTCTAATATTGTCTATGTATTTTCATTGTTTATATAACTTAGTTTACTAAAATTATTCTTAAGATATGTGCATATATATTTTTTATATAACACATTGTGGTACTAGGATTGACAAAACTAAAATATAACTTAGTAAAGTATTTTGATAATTATTATATAATTTTACAATAGATGATAAAATAAAAATGTTACAAAAAAGATAGTGAAACCTGACTGTTTTGATGTTCTTGCTCATGAGTTTACTGACTTGCTGGCATCAAATAATGCCAGAGAAATTATTTCACATCCATCACTGAAAGATGAAGGGTTTGTAAAGTATCTCATAGGGGAAAAACATTTTGGTGGTAGACTGTCTGAAATACTGCATCAGAAACTTTTTGAAAATGCATTTCATAAAAACAGTCCTCATTCAATACTTGCTCAAAAGAAATATTTTTATATATCAGTAGAAATATTTCATGTCTTCTTGACAATGAGTCAAAAACTATATCTAGTTACATGTGGTATTTGGAAGTTGAAGACACTTTTAATTTTCATTCACTGTTCCAAGTGAGTGCATTGTGAATAGACAAAGAACATTAAGATTGTTCACATCAAATCTATGTAAAATGAAACTAACGTGTTTGAAAAAAGAACTTTTAGATATTTCTTGTTTGTTTGGTGATGAAGATATTGTGAGAATGTTGCTAAAATCAGGTGTTACACCAACATTTGATACACTGAATGCAGCTGCTTGTTCAAAAACAGACAGTGCTACCATACTCAAAGAACTGTTACAGTATAAAAAGAAGATGAAATTGAATATTTGTTCTCACTTGTTACATATTTCAATTTGTTCAGGTAACATGAACATTGCCTGTCTGTTGGCTGAGATGATAAACAATGAGAAACAGTGAAATAAAGGAAAAAGTTGTAAAACTTTTATTGGTTAGGTTCCAAAGTACTTCAAGTGTTATAAAAGAAATAGTAAAACTGAAACCTGATTGTGTAAATGATGAGAACAGAGATAAAGTACTTTTAGCAGCAGCAATGTGGGGATCTACTGATACAGTGAATGTTCCCACTGAACAGAGATGTAATGATACAGATGGAAACAACTGAAAGAAAAGTGAAATACTGAAAGTGGTAAGTGATATTTAACACTGTAGATGTTGTTCAGAAATATTTAAATGAAGGGAGACAATAGGCCCCTGCTTGCTCACCCAATAATACAATAACATGTTTTTAACAACTTCAATTGCATTTACTTAGGCTAATAATAACATAGATTGTCCAAGATCAGGTCACAGTCTACATTTCATTGTTTATGTAGCGCTGCTATAACCAGACGGTAATTATTCATACAATATCATGCAGCATCCACGCTTTATTCAGTAAATAGATACCTAGACAGAGAACTACATCAATAAAATAATCTCTCAGTGAAAACCAGTTTGAGTGTTTAAACAAAGCGTGCCCACCATAACCAGACGGTAATTAATCACACAGTATCATGCAGCATCCAAGTGGCTGTTTACCTTCCTGCTCCCTGAATCGTAAAGGTTGCAATTGGACTAAATGAAATGGTTTCGGGTCAAGAGTTCGAGGTGGAAAATCGTAAGGAGTTACTACATCTGCAGCTCTGATTGGTGGTTATAGGTGACAGTGACTCGAGTGAGTATTAAATTTTGTGCAAAGCAAGCGGTACTACCCGGAAGTGAGGAGGATTCGCGGAATGGGAAGATAACTCTAAATAATTACATTGCGGAATCGGCCCATTAAAAGAAATGAATGTTGACATGAAAGCTTCCAATATAAAATTTACGAGAATTAAAAGTTTGTGTATGCATTCATTGTCGTGCTAAGACTCATGTTGACTTCGAAATATAAATGAATAAAGAAAGAAAGAAAGAAAGAAACTGAAGTAAATTTATTGGTCACTAGTAAATTAGATGAAATGAATATCAAAAATTTTAATTTTTTATTTACTTACTTTCAAAATTAAACATGACAGATCTGCATGTTAATCATCTATCTTTTATTAGTGTTTTATGTAGAAAATTAAAATAAGACATCCAAAAAGAAAACAATTGAAATGAAATGAAATTAAATAAAATAAATAAATAATGAATAAATATGTAAGAAAATAAGTAAATAAAGTTACGTATAATTGGATGAAAGGTTATAAAATAAAATTATGTTTACGAGTTAGTATACCAAACAGGGCCGAATGAAGGTTAAACGCAGAGTGATTGAGAAATTAAATTAAATAAATAAATAAACAATGTCTACCCTGACTTCTCTGACAAAAAACAGAGTAGTCTTTCTTGCTGGATGAACAATGTTGATCTAAAGAGCAATATAAAAAGTGTGTTTGTGTGTGTGTGTGTGTGTGTGTTGTAAATCTATTAGCCATGACATAACTTAGTAACTTTAAAATAATTAACATTCAGTCACTATGTTTAATAACGATTTATTTACTGTAAGTAAACCCTTGTATACAGCGTAAATCTGTCAAACTAGTTTGACAGACGTGCTATATTTAGAACTGATTTGTAAAGCTGCAGACGTTGTCACAAAGTAATACACCGTGTGCAAACCTGTGACGTGTCGTCTTACAAAAATATCGTGTCTCCAAGACGACGATTCACAGGGCGAGAAGACGGCATAGAATTTGTGACATTCCTTAGTTTAAAAGATTCGGGTTTTACTTCGATTTCTACTACAGGTCGGCAAAATCTAAATCTACTATTTTAGTAGTCACTGTTGATTGTTTATTTAAAATTTAAAATTTAAAATTTTCTATGGCGATCTCGGACTGTCACACCCGAAACTCGGTTTATGTTTGAGTTTTCATTTAAAAAACAGTTATGAACTAATAAAATTTAAATATTTCTATTTATTACATCAAGTTCTTTATAAAACAATAAACATACGAAACAAAAAGGGTATTATCGTCCGGTACATGAATATAGGTATACTTGACATCATACGTTTTCGTTTCCAAACGATTAAAAATATTTTCAATACAGAACGTTTAGTCAACTTTTAATAATAAAGGTTAATTTAATATGTATTGATTTGTTATAATCATAATATAATATTGAAATGTAATGTAAAATGGCTAAGGATATTTCTCTCCAAACAACAATAAATAAATAAATAAGTAATAAAAAACTTTTTATGACTAACAGAAAAAAAAACCTAATTTGTTATAATGTCCTTTCTAATTTGTATTTATGTATGTATTTATTTCCTCGGAATATGTAATTTTAATATGGAAAGTCATGAAAGATTGACATCAGCCAAGTATCAAATTTCTCGATTTATTAAACGAAAATTTAAAAATTTAGTAAATTACATCATTACGATAAATTAAATGAAAAGATATGAAGTACGATCGAATAAGTTTGAGAATGTTTGCGAATGAAACGTTTATTATTCAAAATGAATGTTCTCGCTGTGGTTAACTTGTAAAGTAGACAAGTTCGAGTTTGATAAACACAATTTCCGGTCCAAGGTGCATGCCGGTTTATATTTCACGTAGCTAAACAGAACCACGTGATTTAAAATGGCGGAACGGTTCTAAGTATTACATCAGAAATAAAAAGGTAAAACAAATTTGTAATGTACTTTCTTATGGTTTTATTCGGATAATGTTTTCTACTTTGGTATGTGACCTATAGCAAAAAAGAAAATTGCGGATATTAACAAATATTAACACTAAATACTAATAAAAAACAACAATGATCATCATTTTAAAACTACATCTACTATTACATTTAATGTTTAAGTCACAGAGTGGTGAAATATATGTTCAAGCACAATCATAACTTATAATAATTACTGTAGAATAATTTTCAAATGCATAAAACACCTTTTGAACATTTTAAGCAGTGTTGTTGTTGTTGTATTATCATATAGTAACACTAAAACTTGTAACAGGGTTATCTTTTCACTGAATCAACTGTCATAGCTTGTATAATGTCAATAATCTAAATGTAATCAAACTTTGTCCCATCACAAAATAATAATTCAGATTTCAGGCACTGTTTTCTCAGTATGAAGTTATATGCTCTTAACAGTTAACTGGAAGTAATATACAGACAAAAGAAGAAATCGTATAAAGACTTAAGATCTTTTATTTTATAAAGTGAACAAAATTTGTAATATAGTATGCAGCAGATTACTGAAAACAGTAAACTACAAATTCTCAAAATGTGTGTTTATACAAGCAGACACAATGAAGAAAAAAATTATCTTTTACATGTGACAGCATCACCCTGATTTGAAGTATTTATCACTATTTTATAATAATTTGTTCCAAAAATAAAAATTTACCAAGTTCATATGTTGTATTAAATAAGTAATGCATTTCAAATAATTTTAATTAGAGAATTGAAAGTGTTGTCTACTGAAAGACATTGCGTTAAACTGTCTAGATGTTTAAACTGAACACAAAAAAGTGATATCTGTTTTAAATGTATTGTAATATTTGCCTACAAAACTGTTGGGCACCTGACAGTATTTTACTATGACTAAAAAAACAAGTGTTACAAAGGCTGGTAAATAAACTGAGAAAAATGAATTTGTTTTGTAACAGCAAGCCACTGGCGATAAGAAAATGGAACAAATGTTTTAGACTTCAGATTTTTGTTTTGACATCACAGTATTATCAAATAATCACATATCACTTCAAAATAATTTGCAGAGTTCATAGAACGGGGAAAAATGTTATTTGAGTCTCAGATCTGTGGTTAAAGGTTCCATAGCAAGAAAACACTCCTTGGTTCTAGGTGACTGCCTACACTGTCTTTCTCTTCCCTCTAGCTAATTTTTTATTTTGCGGAAAAGGCAGTCATAGTGACTCAAATAATGCCCCAAATGTGCTCCAGTGCATTCAGATCTGTACTCATGACTGACCAAGGCAGAACTGTTAAAGCTTTGTTGTGCACTCATTCAGACTGTCAAGTTAAATATTTTATTTGTAGCTAATAGATGAAAATACTGCTGTTTGAAAAAAAACATGGAGACATGATACACTGACCTGTCACAGGGAAAGCAGTTGTAACTCATTCAGAAATATGGAACATAATTCTGTTGTTAATCATCACAAAGTTGTAATTACTTGTCACATGTTGTCACTCATTATCTCAGTGCTTAACTTTTTCCAGGTGTATTGGGTTGTAGAATAAGTCATTCATGGTTCATAACTGATTCAAATTTTATTGCAGAAGTATCAACAAACTTGTTGGTCATCGGGAAAATGTGATAAATAACAAGGGAAATTAAGTTACATCTTGTTATCAATTAAGCTTAAGTTTTCTTCTATGTAATGATTAAATTTAATTGAACTACAATGAGTTATTCCTCAACCCAATATATTTGTGACATTTTTATTTGTTACACCGGACAGGTTTAGTTCATTTCAGTGATTTCTGACAACAGTTCTGTTGAATTTTACCATGTATATTTGTAATGTTTATTAAAAAAATCAGTGTGTGTTTCAGGTTGACCAAGGCATAAGACACAAACAACCCAGTCAGCTCGTCCACAACCCCTAAAAAAAGAAGCAAAAATAAACAAAAACCAAAATGAAGTAAAGGTAATTAATTACAACTAAGTTTTTATGTAATAACATTGTGAAAACTGTATTTTGTTAAGTATTTTTAAATAGCATATTTTACATCTCTATTTACAAAAATTAGTACATTTAATGGTTTATATTTGATTATTTAAAAAAAATGTAGTAGGAATATATTTATAGAACAAAAGTTGAGAATACTGTCTATAAGGCTAAGACTAATATTAATACAAGGTACCAGATGTTGGTCTCTAGTATGTGCAAGGTATAATATGTCTTTGGATCAATTCCTACTGATAGAATTTGTAGCTGCTTTCATTTCAGTTCGTGCTCAACAACTGATGTATGAACTTGTATGTGCTGTCTGTGGGTAGGTGTAAATGAAGTATCACTTGTTGTTAATGAGAAAGAGTAGACTGTTAAGTGATAGCACTGGGTTTCTTCTTGTATTATCTGAATGTTCCTTAATCTTATGTGTAACTTCATGTAAATAAAATGAGTTGAATAAAACATTTCTTTTTATATTAGAAATCATTATTTTATTTTTAACAGCTCAACCAACAGTGATTATGAAAAAATGTGTTCAGCAATTTTATCTGACATCACAGATGTGGCATCCTCAAAGAGTATGACAAAATTATATTTTTAATAATGAAGTATTTCAAATCATGTTTATTTTATATATTTTTTTTTTTTTTGTTAGGCTTTGTAAAGTGTTGCTTTTTTGTCTTATATTCATAAATAAATTGACAATTCTAATATTTTCATCTGGTTTTTATTTGAAAATACACACTTGTTATTATTTGATTGGATAATTAGTTAATAATATTAAACACGTTTTTTAAAACATATAATTTTATTGTTATATTGAGAAATACTGTTAAGACAGACTGTATTAATACTGTCATACCTCTACATGTAGCTAAAAATCACATGGTTTTAGAAATTATTTTAATAAATATAATTTTAAATAATTTCTTTTACTCAGTTAGAAGAACACAACCACTAGTAAAACATAATGTAAATATCAGCACAGTTCACAATTACCAGGATGTGTCTAATAACAGGAATGTTGTGTTTGGAAATCAAGTTATTAAAAACTGAAAGTTAAAAACTGAACGTTTTCTTTTCTCTACCTGTTTAATAAATAACAAAATACACACCACACTAGTCATTAGTACTTTTCTGTCATTCACTGTGACATGACCAGCACAGAAACATGCACACACAGGCACAATACATACAAACATTCATTCACACATAAATTATAAGTATTGTTATTCTCATTTAGATTTTATGTTTAATATTTTATTAATATAATTCAACCTAATTTAAACAACCCAATACAGATGTCATTATTAGTAGTAGCAAGAACATAGTAATAATAATAACACTGTGAACAATAACAGTACATAATTAACAACATGTAAAAACAAATAAAAGTAGTGGTTTTAATAAATAATTAATAAGTAAAAAGATCCAACAGTAATAATATTACATGTTTATTGTTTCATGAATAAAGTGTAGAGTAATTGTAAAGATCACTTTAATCATTCTCTTTTACACAACATCAATAATATAAATTTACTTGTTTATTTTTTGTTACTTCAGCAACTGATGAACAAGCATCCAATATCAAAGGTATATTTTTATTTCATTTTTTATTATTATTAGTTGTACAATTTTCCATGATAACAAAACAGTCATCTCATTACTTTCACACATCTAAAATTGTGACATCTTATCTTTTGTTAAATTCTGATGAACAAAAAGCATGACAACAAACTGCCGTTTTTACTTCAGAAACTTCACATTAGATGATCAGTTAAAAAATGATATTATTTATATTTAAACAGTAAAATATCTTCTATACAATTAATACTTCCTTTTATTGTGTAACATGACTGTTGTAATAGGAAATCAGTTATTAAAAGTAGTAACATAGACAAAATACATACACTTAACAGATATATGGAACATGTACATAAACACACACATATATGCAGACACGCATTACACAGACATGTATAATATTCACACAGTGCATGTATGTTAAACTGATCAGCATTTTCTTCTTAACTTGTTAGTATAACTCAAATGAAGTAAACGAGACTATATGCCTATCACTATTACTAAAATACAGTGCAGGGTACACATGACAGCAGCAATAATCACAACAACAACAGCAATAATAATACCAACAATAGCAATAGATAAATAACATTAGTTATAAGAAACAACAGCAGTAGTTTTGATAATAGTAGGAGTAAGTATATAAAACCAGTAAGAAAGATCTAATAATAATGTTATATGCTTCATGTTCAGTGAATAAAGTGCAGGGTATTTGTACAGATCACTTTAATCATTTCTTTTACACAACATCAGTAATGTAAACTTGTTTTATTTTTATGATATTTCAGCAAAGACTGATAAATGAGCTTTCAGTATTAGATGGGTTTTTTATCTCCTGAAAGATGTTCATTTATAACAAGATAATCATCTGATTAGGTCTGCACCATATAAAATTGTGATGTCTTATTTATGTTAAATTCTGATGAACTAAAACTATGACAACCTTTTTTATCATTATTTTAGAACCTTCAATCTAATAACCAATTAAAATTTATATACTTTTATTTAAATAGTAAAATATGTTTAAAATAGTTAAAGACAGATCTTTTTTGTTTGTTTATGTTGTGATGCAGAGTATACCAGGTCAGTGTTAAACTCAGTTGACTGGAGTGTCTATGTTGAAACAAGAGCAGAGAAAAGAGGTGTTGAACTTTTGAAGAAACATGGTGTTGTGATTGTAGTAGGATGTCCAGGTTCAGGAAAAGACAACTCTAGCTTTGAGGATGATGAGAGAGATAGAAAAAGAAGAAAAAAGAGAATCTTACTCACTGACTCATCACTATGAATTCAATGACATCTCTCTATTTAGAAATAAGAAATTTGTTGTTCTCATTGATGACATATTTGGTAAGACTAATCTTGTTTCATATTTTAGAGACTCATGGAAACCGAAATTTATAAAGGTGTGGAGTCTTGTTCAGGATGGTTCTTTGAAATGTATTATTACTTTAAGAAAACAAATATTTTCAGAAACTAAAACTAGTTTGAAGAAATTTGGTCTGTTTAATGAGAATCATGTTTTTGATCTCTGTTGTCTGAATTATTATGAAAAGGAACAAATTCTAAACAAATATCTTAAAAAACACAATGTTACCGTGAATGAAAATGGTAAAAAAGACTGTCATTTACAATTCATTTACAGAGTTAGGATTTCCTCAGATGTGTGTGTATTATGTTAATTCAAGTGATGCACAAAAAAAAGAGGAGTTGAGTTTTTAAGAAACCTGTAGAGTATCTCAGACAAGAGCTGGAAAATTTGAAAACTGACAAAACTTTACAGATCAATTATCTGGTTCTACTGCTGATTTTGTTCAAAGAAGGCAGTCTCAGCATTGATTCACTGGACCCATTTAAAAATGACTCTGACAGTGACATAATGAAATTAATAAGGTTGCTAGAGCAAGTCTGCCCGAGTCTGAAAAACACTGGTCTTAGAGATATAAAGAAAACAGCTGATGTAATGTGTGGTACCTATTTGAAGTGTTGTGAGAATAAATACACATTTATTCACCAGTCAGTAATTGACTGTTTGTTTCTGATGTTTTCAGTAGAGTTTTCAAAGAAAGCAGCAGAGTTTCTAGAAGTGAGTCCTGTCTCCATGTTGTTAGAATATGTTGTTCAGTGTCGTCTTGGTAAAGGAGCTGATCCTAATCTGAATGCAGATGTTAACCAGAAACTGATTCAACAGTTTGAAGAGGAAATTAAATTAAAACTGTGGTCTGATGACAAAACTAGTTTAAATTTGTCCACTTTAGACTCACCTCTCCACATTTCAGTTCTGCGTGGTGACTTAGATATGTTAAAATCACTAATAAAGAGAAATGCTGATGTTAACATGAGTAAACAGTGAGGAAAACTCCACTTCATGAAACTGTAAAAAGCAGTGAAACACAGAAAGGAAGTAGCTTTGTTGTTACTGCAAAATGGTGCTGATACTAATATAACAGATAAAAAAAATAATTCAGCACTGCACATAGCATCTCAAATTGACATAAAAGTGGTAAAAGAAGTAGTAAAAAAAGGTGTTCAAATAAATGTAATTAACACTGAAGGTCAAACTCCTCTTTTTTTGTCCTTATACAGTAACAAACCAGAAATAACTTCATACTTACTGAAACATGGAGCTGATCCTAATTTAACAGACATTCATAACAATTCTGTTTTACACTTAGCAGCTGAACATGGAAATCTAAAAATTGTGAGAGCACTGATTGAAAAAGGAGTTGATGTAAATATTAAAAACGGTCAAGGTGAAACTCCTCTTTTTACAGCTGTTAAGTATGAACATTGCAAAGTAGTTTTGTATTTACTGGAACATGGAGCTGATCCTCATTCAAAAGACAATAATAACAATTCTATTTTACATTTAGCTAAAGCATGGAAATAGAAAATATTGTGACAGCTCTGATTGAAAAACATGTTGATGTAAACATTATAAACAGAAGTGGTGACACTCCTCTTTTTTGCAGCTATCAAGTATGGGCAGAACAAAGTAGTTTTGTACTTACTGGAAAATGGAGCTGATCTAATTTAAAAGACAGTGATGAAAATTCTGTTTTACACATAGCAGCTATACAAGAAAAATCTAGAACTTTTGACAGCACTGATTGAAAAAGAATTTGATATAAATGTTAGAAACAGTAAAGGTGAAACTCCTCTCTTTACAGCTCTGAATTACTACAAATATGATTTTTACAAGCACCCACCAGCTGTGTAAATGTCGTAATAATGAAACTCTCAGAAGTAATTTTGTATTTACTGGATCATGGAGCTGATCCTAATATAACAGACAATGATAACAATTGTGTTTCCCAACAGACAGCTTATTGTGCAAATCTAACAATTATGAGAAAACTAACTGAATGAGGTGTTGATGTAAATGTTATTAATTCAATTGAAAAACTCCTATTGATATAGCTAACAGTTGCAGATTTCATCCGTAACAAGGAAATTGTCTTTACTGAATGCTAAAGATGGTAAGAGATGAATAGATTTTTCATATAAAACCCTTGAACTTTTCAGTTTTGATATAAATATTACACAGACTGTCTTTTAAGTGGAAGATTACCTGGTGAGAATCTTTTACAGTTGAAATAAAATATTTGTTCATGAAATTAAAGTTCAGTTGAATAATTGCTGAGAATATCTTAAAATTGTGCAGAAATATTTATTTATAAAAGTGATGTTCATAAAAAAAAAAACCAGACAGATGTTGACAAGATATCTGAATTTGTTTTGTAATTTCTGTGGTACAAAGTTGATCAGAATTTTCAACTTCATCCTGAAATACATTGATTTCTGACATAGTTTCATTTTGGACTGCTTCATTTGTACTTACTTTTAATATAATGTTGTATTTATGTGTGTGGTAAATAAAATGTACAGTTTTAACTGTTCAATTCAGAAGTGTAATTACTGACACATTAGTCAGACCACATTTCCAAAATAAAATTTGTAAACAAACCGTGTTGAAGAATAAAAGCCAGTGTAAGTTTGTGTAACTATATGGCTGTGTTGTCTGGTGTATATCTAAATACTGTAAATTGTTTCGATTCAGATATTAATTAGTGTGTACTCTGCTATTTCTATTCTAATATTGTATTAATGCATGGTGTAGTTTTTGTTTCCATACAAATGTTGTATTGCCATATTTTATTATTTATTGTGTCTATTAAATGCTGTATTATTGTTATATAGTCTTCTGTTTCTATTCAAGTATTTAGTTGTCGATTGTATTTATATGTAACAAGAAATATTATAATACTGTGTATGTTTATGAAATTTTAACTTGATTTTGTCTTTTCACTGAAATACTTTGGGAGATTTATTGCACATTTCAATTTAAAAAAGTGTTAAGATATGTTAGGATTGCCAATAATAAAACATACTACAACAGTACTAATACTGATGTTAATTTTGATCAGGTTATTCAGTCAGTGAAAAGTCAGAAAGTATTATAATATTTAATGTAAGATTTTTATATATTTTATTTTACAAAATGTTTGTTTCTTTTTCTTGTTTTTAATAAATACATTTTTATTTTTACATAAAATGTAATTTTTTAATTTTATATATATACAGGGGGTGCAAAAGAAGGTACACAGTTATGAAAAAAAAAAGAAAACACTTACAGTACTCATGACATTTATTATTAAAACAAAAAAGCTAATATAAAAATACAAGCATTTTTATTAATTTAAATAAAATGTGGTTAATGACACTCAAAATAAGAAAAATGAATTTAATGTGCTACTAAAGCCACTGATGTGATACTACTTTTGCAACCCCTGTAGATACTGAAGGCTGTATTTTTATTGTTAGTTTCATTTGTTTTATTGTCATACAAAAGAAAGTACCAGCAATTTTTTTGATTTATGTTATTAATGATGTAATGCTTACATTTGACAAAATGATCATTAGAAAATAGAGTAACACAATCAATAAAGAAAAGTTAAGTTTTCATTGTTAATACATTTTGTCTGCATTTATATAGTTAATAGAAAACAGTGCACCGTAATGTACAGTATTCATATTTTGATCCACTTCTTTCGTTTTGTTAGTAGTAGTAATAGTAGTATTTTTATTGTAGATAGTTAGGAAACTGTTCAGAGTATTACACTGTCAAAGTTTTCATTAAGAAACACTAAATAATCAGTAAAGTAAATATTAAGTTTAAGATAAGAATATTATTAGATAGATAGATAGATATAATCTGTTAAATAATTATAATCCAATAATTAATAAAGTTAATGTAATTTTTAAAGTAGGAATATTTTTAGCTAATAATGTTTACATTTATCTGTTTAATGATTCTAAAATAGTTAATAATTAATCAAGTAAATTTAAGTTTAAATTAGGAATATTTTATTTAAATATTTTCATTTTTATATTTAATAATTGCAAACTTGTCAATAATTAGTAAAGTAAATGTAAGTTTAAATTAGGAATATTTTTTATTTAACAGTGTTTTCATTTATCTCTTTGACATTAAACTATGAGTTTGAAATTAAACTGATTTAATTTGTGTGACAAAATTTTAGTACTATTATTTTATTTGTAGAAAACTTGTATCAAATTACTTTTTTGTGATGAATTATGATTATTACTACTAAAAACTATTTTGAGGAATGTATTGGACTTTGTATTACACTGATAGGTTGTATACATTTGTTTCATTATTTATTTATTCATTTATTTATTTATATATTTATTTATTATTATTATTATTATCATCATCATTATTAATATTATTATTATTATTATTATTATTATTAAAAATTATTTAGAGGAATGTATTGGACTATACATTACACTGAAGGATTATTTTGTATATCTTTTAATTTTTTTTAGTTCTTTTTATTTATTTGTTGTTGTTATTTGGGTATCTATATCTATTTAATCATTAGAACATACTAAATCAATTTATATAGCAAATACATACATATATATAATTATCTTTTTTTTCTTATTTAATTTGTATGGTAGAATGTTTTTATTACCTTTATTTTGTATCAACGAACTTTAGATCAATCTTTAACTTACTCTTTTATAATTAACTGCATATTTAGTTATTGGATTGTTTCTGATTTGTTACACATCCATTTGTTAAAGTTAGTTGAACAGTTAATAATATTAGTACAACAGTCTCCTGTGATCAATTGTTTTTCAATTAAATACAATGAAAATAAAGAATAATAATAAAAAATATGAAAATTAAAAATCAAAGAATTTACTGAATGTCATAATAATAATGATGATAGCAAGAAAGACAGAAGAAATAATATCCTAATTTTTATTTAGTTGAGACATGTTAATGTATTTTTATATACTTTTTGTAGCACAATAAGTTTATCTACGATTTTCACAAAAAGCAGCAAATCAGTTTAACAAAATACTTGGTTTGGTTGGTTGTGCAAGTCACGTGATAGAGGAGTTGTCTTAAGCTTTTGTTTTTGTTGGGATTAGTGACAAAGACAATTAATCAACTTTCCAGTATCATTGGTAATCAAACTACTTTTAATTGCTTTGTGTTTGTTTTTCATTTTGACTTTGGTATATTGCAATAGAGATTAATTCTTTAATTATTCCCCAAGCTAATTGTGTAACAACTGGAAGATGAGTCTATCATTGTATGCTAGGTAACTAAGCTAATTGTGTAACAACTGGAAGATGAGTCTATTATTGTATGCTAGGTAGCTAAGCTAACTGTGTAACAACTGGAAGATGAGTCTATTATTGTATGCTAGGTAGCTAAGCTAACTGTGTAACAACTGGAAGATGAGTCTATTATTGTATGCTAGGTAGCTAAGCTAATTGTGTAACAACTGGAAGATGAGTCTATCATTGTATGCTAGGTAGCTAAGCTAATTGCGTAACAACTGGAAGATGAGTCTATTATTGTATGCTAGGTAGAGGGCATCTGATTACCAATTCAGTCATGAACTGTGTTTTTGTAAGGCGTGTGACAAATGGATGTGTACAAAATGGGATGATACTGATAAGAGTACCACTTGATTGTGAAAGTCCATTAAATTGCTACTGTTTTAAAATAATAATTAAATATCATAAAACTAATGTTATAATGTTGAATACTAAATGAAAGATATAATAAACGTTATTACTGTGTGTGTGTGTGTGTGACCAATATAATCTTGTTAAATAAGTAAATACTAAATTTGAATTTTGTTTAATTGAATTAGTTTAGAATTTACTGTATCACTAATTTCTTTAAAATTTTTATTGTATATATATATTCTAATGGTAATTATTATTATGATTATTATTATTAATAATATGGAGTGTATTGTAATTAATTTTTATTATTAATATGGAGTATTGTTATTAATTATTATTATTACGATTATTATTATTATTATTATTAATATGGAGTGTATTGTAATTATTATTATTATTATTAGTAGTAGTAGTATTATTAGTATTATTATTAATATGGAGTGTATTGTAATTATTATTATTATTATTATTATTATTATTATTATTATTATTATTAACACGGAGTGTATTGTAATACCATTAACAATTATAATAAATATGCTTTATAAATGGTAATTACTTTTGTTTTCTTTATCAGATGAAGTATATTTAAAAAACAAAACCACACTGCAGTGGAATAATTCAGTGTATGAGTTCAGCCTGACTTTCACTAGTGACACTGAATTACACACCAGCATGTCTGCTAACTCTGCTAATGGAATCTTCCATGCAAGTAAATTGTGGAATGTTCTAACAAAACACAGACCCAGTTTATTATGTTAATTTCCTCATAAAAAGTAAATTAGTCATGTAATGTTTGACATGTTTTAGTGTAGATTCTCTAGGTTTGGGGTGGAATGCAATATTTGTTATGTTTCAATCTATTTTCTTAGGAATTGGGGTAGAGTGTGATCAATGTAATGTTTGGTATATTTCAGTGAATATTCTCTAGATTGGTGTAGAGTATGATAAATGTAATGTTTGGTATATTTCAGTGTATATTCTCTAGATTGGTGTAGAGTATGATAAATGTAATGTTTGGTATATTTCAGTGAATATTCTCTAGATTGGTGTAGAGTATGATAAATGTAATGTTTGGTATATTTCAGTGAATATTCTCTAGGTTGGGGTAGAGTATGATAAATGTAATGTTTGGTATAGTTCAGTGTGTATTCTCTAGGTTGGGGTAGAGTATGATAAATGTAATGTTTGGTATATTTCAGTGTATATTCTCTAGGTTGGGGTAGAGTATGATAAATGTAATGTTTGGTATGTTTCAGTGTATATTCTCTAGGTTGGGGTGGAGTATGATAAATGTAAGTTTGGTATATTTCAGTGTATATTCTCTAGGTTGGGGTGGAGTATGATAAATGTAAGTTTGGTATATTTCAGTGTATATTCTCTAGGTTGGGGTGGAGTATGATAAATGTAATGTTTGGTATATTTCAGTGTATATTCTCTAGGTTGGGGTAGAGAATGATACATGTAATGTTTGGTATATTTCAGTGTATATTCTCTAGGTTGGGGTAGAGAATGATACATGTAATGTTTGTTATGTTTCAAGCTGGTTGCTCTGGGACTAAAGTTGGAATGATGATTCCAAACAGCAGCACAGAAAACAACATATTGAATGTGTTGGTAAATAAATAAATAATATATATATATATAATGTTTTTATTACATATATATACTCAGTCAATATATATTAAATAAAATGTTCTTATTACATATATATATGTAATAAGAACATTTTATTAAATATATATTGACTGAGTTGAACGTAAAGTTTCTGTGAGTTTTGTGTTACTTGTAGCCAGGTATTTCAGACTGATGTCACTCACAGTACAGCACCTCAGCAATCAGGTCTTTCTCCTGTTTTTATATCTGCTTCCACATTCCTTGCGAAAAACCCCATAACAAAATTCAAATAAGAAAATGTTTCCCGAAATGTTGGCTGTTGACAGTACATCATGCAGTAGGTTATTATAAACAGAGTTCACTGTAATATCTGTAATCTGCATAAAAACTATCTTAATTATTTTGTCTGTAGAATAAACAGCACACTTTCTGGAATCTTTCACAAGAAAATATAATCTCATGTTTGTGTAAAAACTTGAATCTCTTTCAAGTGTCAAAAAAAGAAGAAAAAAGACAACAACAGCATGATATGTTTAGTCTGTTTTTATTTTGGTTTCAGTGTGCATTAAGATTAAATAATTATATGAAATACTACATATCTACACACAATAACATAAATTAAAATACTCTTTAGCACACACCTACATACAAATACATTTAAAAACTCATAAAATGCTTGCAGACATAATAATAATAATAATAATAATAATAATAATAATAATAATAATAATAATAATAATAATAACAATAACAATAACAATAATAGTAGTAGTAATAATAATAATAATAATAATAATAATAATAATAATAATAATAATAATAATAACAATAACAATAATAGTAGTAGTAATAATAATAATAATAATAATAATAATAATAATAATAATATATGTACTCCACATCTGGTACTTTCTACACCTAGAGTAACACACTTTAATTATCAACACAAACACACAAACAAAAGTACATTAAATACTTGCTGAGTCAGATGTATGTTAAAATGCTAACAAACTTTTACTGAACAAAATACATTAAAACTATCACAGATATAAACAAAGCAACCTCTAAGCATATCTACATTAACCTTGATGAAGAATTTAACAAAATTTCTCTGTATTAAATGAAATTATTGATAGGAGGAAGGAAATATAAATAATTCTGTTATGGAATGATTCCTGTCATGTTTTTTCAGTGGTTGAGAGTGTTTGGCTTATGTGCTGTATAGTGTGTTACAAAGAAAGCAAGCTATAATTGCTTTTTTAAATTTAATTTTAATTTTTTTTTTATTGTTTTATAGAATCAGGTAGCAATACAGTGGAAATAAATTCTGTGGGTCTTGACAGCTATTGTGCAAAGAAAGAAATTATTGTTATTGCTATTATTATGATTATTATTATTATTATTATTATTATTATACTTGAGTTATTATACTTTTTTTATTTTCTCATTCTGTATGGCTGTTTCCCCCTCACACTTCAGTGTGTGTGTGCGTGTGTGTGTGTATGTATGTGTGTGTGTGTGTGTGTGTGTGTGTGTGTGTGTGTGTGTGTGTGTGTGTGTGTGTGTCTGCACATGTGTGTATGTGTTTGTATTCTAATTTGTATATAAAATGAACTAAATAAGTAAGCATATATGTACGTAAGTATGCAAGCATGTATGTATTATGTACATATATATGTATGTATATATACATGTATATATGTATGTATGTATGAATTGGTATGTGTGTGTATTTTTTTATTTTCTCATTCTGTATGGCTGTTTCCCCCTCACACTTCAGTGTGTGTGTGTGTGTGTGTGTGTGTGTGTGTGTGTGTGTGTGTGTCTGCAGATGTTTGTATGTGTTTGTATTCTAATTTGTATATAAAATGAACTAAATAAGTAAGTATGCAAGCATGTATATATTATGTACATATATATGTATGTATATATACATGTATATATGTATGTATGTATGTATTGGTATGTGTGTGTATCTCTCTCTCTCTCTCTCTGTATGTGTGTATGTTGTGTGTATGTGTGTGTGTGTGTGTGTGTGTGTGTGTAAAGAAAGTGACCATGTTTTCATTCATGAAGGGGAAGTAACTTTACTGTTGCTACAGAGGATTTCAGTTAATAAACAGGTATTATGTTTGAAATAAAAATAATAATAAAAATAAAAATAATAAAAACCATTAAAAAGTTAAAATAAATTTTTTTATATATATATAATAATAAAAGCATTGTATGACTAAAGGGAAAAAATAATTTTATTTAATATTAACTGTTTCTAGTATCATAGACAGAGAAATACAGATTGCTTTTTCACGTCAATGTAAGGTATTTCATGTAAATATTGAAGACAGTTGTAGAAACATAAAAATTTACAAACTACAAGCAGAGTGATGAATAAAACCTGGACCCAACCTGGGACTTGATTTGAAAACTTGTCTTGTTCTGTACATTCTACAGTTATAATACTAAAATATAATTTAGAATTTTGTTTGAAACAAAGAAAGAAAGAAAGAAATAATAAAATAATATAGTAATTTAAACAAATACAATATTTACTTGCTGATAATTCAGTTTAATCCATCTTTAGACATTAGCTGAATGTATGTTATTAAAACATTGTACCATATTTTGTTTATTTTATTTCATTTTATTATTATTATTATTATTATTATTATTATTATTATTATTATTATTATTATTTGTTTATTTATTTATTTGTTTTTCTCATTTTGTCATTTTCATGAAGAAATGGGGTTACAGATGGATTTCATTTAATCTTATATTAAAGGTGCTTTGATTTTGATAGTGGAACTATACCAAAGAAAACGGATATTCTCTTAAAGAAGGAGCTCTCTTTTTAGGAGGAAGTTTAATGAATATATTGTAATGGCTGCTTCCAGGTGGTAAAACTTTTTGTGAAGTAGAAATCGTTATTGAAACATCATGCCAAGTGATACGAGGCGAATAACTGGTCCTGAAGTTACATTAAACCCGTATACATTTGTGAAATCAGATGTCGTTGATGAAAATGTAAGATAACTTTTACAAACCTTTGTGATTATTCATCGCAGCGATAGTAACTTAATAATTAATTATTGACAGTCTCAGTCTGAGTATTAATATTTGATTAATGATTAATAACGTAACATAGTAATAATCATTATAATGATGTAAATGGTAAGTTAGTAATTGAAATCTGTTATCTGTTTAGGTGATATGTTACGTTTTTCATATCGAGTGATTAAATTGACTGAATTCGACAGAGCTGCTATGATGTCTGATGCAGTGATACACTGATAGTAAAATTGAAATAATGAAAATCGTTGGATCATGTATTTTATTAAATATTAAAAATAATATTATATCCTTTCTACTTTTCAAAAGTTAAATATCAGTGTGCAAGAAGATGGACGTAAAGCTGTAGAATTTCGACCTTTGTGTAAGTTAAATTATTTATATTATTTTTAATTGTGTATGAAGACATTTTTTTTGTCTCTGGTTGGAAATAAACTGTAATGGCATATCATTTCTCAGAAATCTCCAGACCTAGATTTATTTAATTTTATTAAAATCGATAACTGTTTATAATTGAAACATAGTTGTAACTTGTTTGGTATCTGCACTTATTTGAGCCATTAATACACAGTGTATTGTTTTTATTTATTTATATATCACTAATAGTTTTGTTAATATACCTGTCCTTGTCATGTGACAGGTTTATCAGAAATTATCAAATACTATTTTCCTGTGTTGTAGACGATACACATAAAACTTTATATTATTAATTTAAAAAACAAGATTAGCTACTACAACACAAAGTGAGTTTTCTCTTTCACTACTTCTGTTTCTGACAACACTGTATAATGAGTATATTTAAAAAATATAAATAAAAAAAAACTTGGCTGGTAAAGAATCTTTTAAATTACATGGAATAATTTAGACTTTTTATTCAGTCTGTTGTAGTAATGTCTGTTTCTAAACAGATCAGCCAGATCTTCTCTTAATTGACATTGAAGAAACTTTGACTTTTTATGGTCTCTCTCTCTCTCTCTCTCTCTCTCTCTCTCATTGCGTATCTTCATTTTGTTTCAAGAGACTCCTTTTGTTATTTACTTTGTCTTCATTTAATTTGATTTCACTCAATATTTTCTTTCATTTCCTTACTTTTTCATTTTAATATTGTTATTATTGTTGCTATTGTTATTATGATTATTATTATTATTAAGTTGTTGATGTTGTTGCTCCTATTGTTGCTGGGTTTTTTTGTGTTTTTTGCTGTGTTTATTAGCTCCGCAGGTACTTAGATCGCATGTTAATTGTGTTCACTGTCATCATTATTATCATTATCATCATCATCATTATATTTATTACTGTTTATTGATTAATTTTAAGTGTGTTATTTATTTTCTTTCTTGCTTTAGTAGACTGTTTTATTTTCCAAAATAGAGCACTCGCAAACATATATGTACAAACACACAGACATACATATACATTCACAAATGTAAGTATACACACTGCAGAAAACATACATCTATAAAACAGACGTGTAGGTCGACTTCCAATAACAGCCACTTACACAAAGACAGACGGATAATATATATCTTAAATTATACAAAGGTTTGAGTGCGAGAAACTCATTATTTTATTTATTTATTTTTGTTTGTTTTTATTTTATTATATTTATTATTTTATTATTATTGTTATTGTGTATATATATATATATATCTAATGTATGTATATAAATCAAGTTTTTCATTTAATATGTAGAATTTGTATATTTCCTTGAAAGTAGTAACACTTTTATCAATTGGTTACGTTACATTTTCCATAAATGAGCTTTCTGTATTTCTCTGTATAACATGTTTCTTGACTTAGTAAATCTATTTAACTTGTGCAGTAAAAATCAAAAACATTCATTGATTTTTAGATATCTTGGTAATTATATGCACGAAGTACAGATCAGATTGAAAAGAATTTTTTTTTGAATTATTTTATGCATATATTAAGGAATCACTGAACAATTTATATTTGTTTATTCCATGTCATTCAGGGATTTTAAATATATCTTCTGTGTCATTAAGATACAAGCAGAACAGTAAATTAGATCAATTTTCACTAGCAGGAGAAATAGTCCGATAATGAGTTATGTGCACTGACACAAGATTTAATATTTCGATATATATTGTAAATTACCTGCACACATTTACCATTTATACCATTGCTAATAAATTTTCACCACTTTGAATGAAAAGATTGCTGAAATCTATAAACGTACCAAAACAGTTTTTTCTTCCGTGCTTTCATCAGTTCGATTATACCGTATAGTGTAAAAATTGGGTCATTTGTACAATAATCCTTCCTAATCCTGCTTGAACGTCAGTCAGTATATCAGTTTTTTCAAGAAACAACTTTAGTCTATTATTTAACACAGTGTAAAGAGTTGCCGAAGACAGTTAAGTAATGTAATAAATCTATAATTTTCTGGATTATTTTTATCACCACTTTTATAAATTGAGTAAAAGGAGATATCAATTTCAAAAACAAAATATAACAGTTTCACATAATTATGCATCATACAATCAACAGTTTGCTTAATATATTCATTAATTATATTTCTAGACACAAAGTTTTGATGTTCTTGATAAATTTAACAACTGTAAGTATTTTACATTCTAAAATAGTATACTTAGTAAACTGTTACTTTCTAAATCTGTGGTAAATTTTTGATGTGGAGGCTGTCATCACTGATGTTTATGTTAGTAAAGCACAGATCCGGTGTTTCCAAAGGAGGTAGATTACGTTCCTGAAACATTCGCGTGCGTATTTGCTAAGATCTGTAAGTTTCTGTTCTGTTTCTGTTCTATTTTCCAGTTATATCTTCTTAAATGTTTTAATACTACATTATTGTAGCGTTTACTGGTCTCTGATTGTTTTCCATTGTTTTCTTGTGTTTTCCTATTGCTAAACTGTTCTAGCTTCAGTGTATTTTCTTCTGTCTTTTGTTAAATGCCTAGGGGGTAGATTTGCTTCGAGTATATCCAATGTATTTACTCAGGTGTTCACAAATACATTACTGATACAGTTCACAGAGCTGTTAAGCTATTCATGTTAGAAAATATCTCTTACAAGTAGTTTTATCAATATTTCTATCATTACCAACTCTTCCATTTATAGTATATTGTTATTTTGCAAAATATACAGATATATAGATAGACAGATAAATAGATAGATAGATAGACAGATCGATAGATAGATTATATTTATATCAATCTTGTATTCATGACTTTGACCAGAACAGAGATAAAGTACTTTTAGCAGCAGCAATATGCTGATCTACTGATACAGTGAATTTTCTCATTGAGCACAGATGTAATGATAAAGATGAGAACAGCTGTAAGAAAAGTCAAGTACTCAAAGTAGCAGTGATGTTTAACAGTGCTGATGTTGTTCAGTGTCTTCTTGATAAAAGAGTGATCCCGGACTCTGACATGCGAAACTCATTTTTCATTTGAGTTTTCATTTTGAAAATAGTTATGACCAAATCAAATTACAATATTTCTATTTCTTTAATTTATTCAATTATAAAACAATAAACACACGAACGAAAAGGGTTATCGTCTGGTATATTTAATGTAAGTATGACAGAAACAGGCCTGACATCAGACCAGTTTTGTCTCCAGACGCAGTGACCCAACTTTTCTACCTTGCGCGTTATGTCTGTTTAGCAGAGAATAAAGATGGCGCCAGTAAGGGTCCATTAACTCGATAGAGGATTAAAATGTTAATTGGTTTCGTCAAATGTTGATACTGATGTAAATTTCAAAAGCTTCAAAAAATATAGACACTGATTAAAAATATTTTCTGTAGAGAACGTTTAGTCAGCTTTAATAACCCAGGTTAATTTCATATGTATTCGTTTGGTATAATTATAATTTAATATTGAAATATAGTAAAGGTGAGGTCTTTCTAAGCAACAACTACAACAATAATCAATCAATAAATAATAAAAACAAATTGTTGACTAAAAAAACACCAAACAAACAAAAAAAACAAATGAACGAACAAAGAACAAATTGATGATAACAATTATATATATATATATATATATATATATATATATATATATATATGTTGTTTTTTTTTTTCTCAATTTCGAATTTTAACATGCAGTCTTTTCTCATTAAAATTATTTTCGACGAGGCCACATAAGATTCGTATTAGCCATGTGTTCATTAAAAGAACATTTAACTATTTATTAACCTTTAGTTCGTATAAACACGATGTTAACTCTTTTGTGTGTAGAAGAAAAACAGCAGTGTCTGGACTCTTTCACAAATTTATATAATCTCTTACGTTTGTGTAAAAACTATAATCTCTTTCAAATGTCAAAAAAAAAAAAAAACACCCCAAAAACATAAACAAAAAGACGACAACAAAATAAAAGATTGATATAGTTATGATTAGAAAGTAGTTTAATATCATAATTTTACCTTCCTTTTTTTTTTTTCTTACAGTTAGAGTTACATTTTGTGGTTAGAAAATTGAAATAATTAGATAAGAAGAAAATTAAACTAACCAGATAGCAATAAAATTAAATAACAATAGCTAAACGGCAAGAAAATACAAATAACTAGATAGCAAGAAAATCAAAATAAGTATTTAGAAAGACAAAAACACATATATGTACTGTTTTAGTACAGGATTATGTAATTTATATTACATGTATGTAAGATTACCATTAAAATAATAATAATAAATAGATAAATAGACAAAATAACAAACGTCTGAACCTAAATTCATTTGAACAGTTTAAAACTATGACGACATTCACACAACTTTGACCGCTGTTTCTAGCTACAGAACTTGGCTAGTAAAGAATATTTTAAATTACATGGAATAATATTACATATTTTTATCAATCTATTCTTTTAAAGTCTCTCTCTAAACACATCAGCCAAATCTTCTTTTAACTGATATAGTAGAAATTTTTACTTGTTATGTACATTTATCTATTTATCTATCTCGGTATCTATGTATGTATATGTATGTTTGTATCTATTATTATTTCGCTGTTGTTGCTTATTTCTTATCCTCAAGACAGAGAAATGGTGGTCCACATTAAAATTGTTCATAACAATATTTTTATTTATCGTCGTCTCATAATTTCACCTATTACAAGACCATAAATTTATAATTATTTGAATATATATATATATATATTCAAATATAAAAATGTTCAAAGCTGACGTATGGTTCTATCTTGTCTGCAAATAAATTTTGAAAGAATAGGTAGGGTTACTGTTGTTGCTGCGTTAATCTATAACTTCGTTTACATATTCGCAGAAGAGAATTTGTTTCTAGAAAGAAAGTTTCCAGTGGAGACATTTTATTTATCAAAAATAAAAAGGGTTTCTTTTTTCTTTTTTTATTTCTTTTTACTTTTTTAAACATTAGTTTTAGTTATATAGCATTAGTTCTTCCCAAGACGAAATACTTATAATTATTAATATAACTCAAAAATAAACAAACTATAATAATACAAAAATAAAATAAAATAAAATAAAATAAATTTATAAATATAAACAAATAATCGTAATAAATAAATAAATAAAATGAATTATTACACTGAAGGATGGCTGATTTCAAATAATTCTAAATTTATGGAATCGTAATGGGTGAACATTTTATTGTATAGTAGAACAGGTGAAACCATGTAGTGAAATATTTTTAGTTGTCACTGGATAGAAATAATGTTACATCTTCTCTGTCGTAGAATGAAATCAGAGCTTTTTTGTATTTGTCTGTGTAACATGTTTCTTGACTTAGTAAATCTATTTAACTTGTGAAAAGTAATATATCAAGATACTTGTAACTTTCTTCATTATCAAGTTTTAATTTTATTTTTAATTTTATTTAAAAAAAAAAAAAAAATTGTAATATTTGTAGCTGCCATTAAAAGTTAAGACTTTCGTCTTTTTACAGTTTACTGTTAGTTTCCATTTAGTGCAGTGAGAATCACAAACATTTATGAATTTTTACATATCTTGATAATTATGTGCACGAACTACAGTGTCAGGGGTATAAAGTCAAACACACACACACACACACACACACACACACACACACACACACACATTTATAAATAGAAGTGATTTAAATGTATTGAACTGTAAAATTTATATCTGCGATTGTCTTAAAGCTGCCTGGAACAAACAAAATTAAATTCAGTGTTGATATTTCTGGTTTTAGAGAATTTCATTACACTAAAAATGACATCTACGTCATGTCATTCTCCCCGTCGCCTTCATACGCAACGCCTACCATCTGCAGACACAAAACCTGGATTCGTCTGTGAATAAACGTCTGATCCCATTGTCTGCGTCGCCTGTGTTGATGTATTCTGGCCCCTTTGAGATGTTTCCGAAGGTGACGCGCTGTCAGGGGAACATCTACAACACGGTGACGTGCTTGTAATCCAGCAGCATGGAGACTGCTAGGGACAGTTTGAGCATGAATTCTAGTGTGTGTGGTTTGCTGAAAACTACGGGATAAATGTCGAGCACTTTCGAACCTCTGACGTCTAAATCTTCCCTTTGAGTAGTTAATCTGGTCTACCAGAACGTGGTCGATCACGGTGTACGCGCTGGCGGAGACGTGACATGGTACTTCTACATGAAAGTACTGAGCGACGTCGTGTACACGTTGGCCGGCGTTAACCCGTCCCATTGCTTCATAACGTTGATTTTCCGTTAAGCCAGAACGGCGACCCATCAAAATAAGATAACTTCTTTCTTTTGTTTTTGGCGCGCGATATGACAAATGGTGACTTTTTCATTATCCAAAGCCATAGGGAATATGCATCTAACATATTACAAAGTTTTATCACTTATTTCAATTTATTTGGAAGCAACAGTCATTTACAAAAACTTGCTAAACTTTTCTGGTTAGGTATATTTTTAACTCCTTAAGTAAATCTACTATTGACGGTTAAAGTTATAATTTCTTTGTTCTTGGAATTTGAGACAGAAATAATAATATAAAAGGCTTCTAATAAACGGCCCCCTCCGATAAAAGAAAAAAAAGTAGCGGGTTATTGTCTGAATGCAGTTGAATGTTTACTTGTCATTGAACTCTCAAACTACAGATGTAACACAGAGTCTCAAAAGTAACATTTTCTCTCTGCATCAGCTTTTTAAACTATTTTATGGACTCTGCAGCTCCATACGTTGAAATGTTTTGTCTTTAGTATTAGATGGGACAGGTGATTATGTGATAATACTTTGATAAAAATAATCTGACACTTAATACAACAGTGGGTTGTTTCCCAACTCAAATTCTCTGTTTACTGTAATGTATTTGTAAAAAAAAAGGTTTACTAGTCACTCAGAGCGTTTTTCCAGATAAATATAACAATAAATTTAAAACAGATGTCACTCTTTTGTGTTCAGATAATTTAACACTTGAGTTCTTCAGTAGACCACACTTTCAGCTTTGCTCATATTTAACTGTATTCAGTTACTTACTTAATACGACATATTTCTGGAACAAATAATTATAAAATAGTGAGAAATACTTCAAATCCGGATAATGCTGAAACATGTTGTACAAGATTGTTTTTTTCATCATTGTGTCTGTTTGTATAAACACACTGAGAATATGTTGCTTTCAGCTTTCAATAATCTGCAACATTCTCCATTCCAAATCTTGATCACTTCATGATTTCATGTTAATGTACGGACACATTTTCTCTCTTCTGTGGTTAGCATCTTGAAAAAAAATAATTAAAGCCAATACAGTATTTACTCTTTCACAGGAGGATAACTGGCAACAAACATAATTAACAGTCCACATGCTCATATAGAAAACAATCAACTGCATAAGTTAACTGTTTTGTGGACCGGATTTTAAGTTCATTTTACACCGGGTTAACAACGCCTGAAATCAGAATGGTTTATTACTTTGATATGGGATGAAATGAATTACATTACTGATAAAAGTGATATTATACAATAATAATAATAATAATAATAATAATAATAATAATAATAATATCCATTCCTTTTATACAGCTGTTCTGACTATATACAAGACCCAGTGGTAACCCAAATGTGCTCCAGCATTTTCAAATCTGGACTCATGACTGGCCAAGGCAGAATTGTTAAAACTTTGTTTTATAGTTGGGCTGTTACTTGATGAGATTACCAATGACAGTGATTGTAGTGAAGTTGATACCCAGTACATTTGCTGGACATCATTTTTGTATCCATTCCTTTTATCTGCCATATTTTTGCCTCTGATGTCCTCCTTCATGTAATATATACTGTGAATGACACAATACAATGGAGTTAAATATGCATATATGATGTAGAATATTCTGCAGTTTGGAAAACTCATGGGTGGACATTGGTAAGTTTTCACTTATGGTGTTTGTATAACTTAATTTAGTACTGATATTGAGAAAACTGAGCATATAACTTACTAAAAGTATTCTGGTGTTATCTATATATTTCCATTGCTTATGTTACAATTTAGTTTTAGTACTGAGAAAACTAAGAATATGTTTTATTGAAACTATTATGATAGTATCTGTTCATTTTCATTGTTTATTTAACTTAATTTAATATTAGTATTGAAAAATATGTAAATATAAGTTATTGAAACTACTTTTACATTGTTTGTTTTACTTAATATAGTAAAATTATTTTATGATATGTTCATTTATATTGTTTATATAGCACAGTTTGATATTAGGGTTGACAAAACTAAAACTATAACTTAGTTACTATTCTGATATATTAAGTACACTTGACAAAATTAAGAGTATAACATAGTAAAACTGTTCTGATAATTATTATATTTACATAATTTAATAGTGCAGTTCAGAAAACAGACTATAAAGGCTTTGTGATAATGATTACATTTTTACAGGTCATACCAACAAGATAACATAAAAAGTTCAGAAGTATCTTCTAACAGCAGAAATGTCTCTTCTTCAGAGAGTATGACAAAATTGTTTATATCTTTATCAATCAGTATACATAAATCTAGTGCTTACCTTTGGATAAGAAATTCGAAATGGACAAAATTATTATTTATGTGTAACGATGTAGCTTTTAAATTGTTGTTTACTTTTTATTATCATTTGTAAACTGACACTTTTCTGATTTATATTGTAAATAAATTAACAATTTAAAGGGTTCTAAGTACTTTCTGACAGACGAAATTAAAAAAAATAATAATAATAAAAAAATAAATAAAAAAATAACATAAAATAAAAATAATTGCATACTAATTACTCCTGACTATTATAATTATTGTGTTCACCATTATTTACTGTAATGCTTAGGTCATATGTCACAACATCTATGCATAATTAGTTAACAATACTAAGCACATTTGTTAAGAAACACATATTGCTGTATTCAGTAATACATTTTAGACAGACTGTATTATACTGTATGTTGCCATATCTCTACATACAGATTAAAAACATTTGCTGTGTGTTACAAACATGCAGACATTCATTACATAGACACACACAAATATATTCAGAGACACATGTGTGCTGTCATATCTCTACATATATATAAAACAGTTTTTTGTGTTTCAAAAATTGCTACAACATTTTATAATTATATCTAATTCTCAGTATTTTGCAGGTAAAAACATTTTTTGAAATTATGCATTGAAGTTGTGAATTATAAAAGTGTGTTTACTCTGTTTTACTGCAGGACTAATGTCAAGTAATATATATCATTCTGGTTCTACTGAAATGACAGGTAACACTATACCCGGTAAGTTAAAAACTGAAAGTTTTCTCTTCTCTATATATTTAATAGTGTAACAGAATACACAGTAGACATTAGTACTTTGCTATCAGACACTGTTACCTGAATAACATTGAAACACGCACATAAATAGAAAGATACAATAAATATAAACATACATACTTGTACCTACAGTTAGCTCATACACAGAAAACAGACATACACAGACATACACATAAATACATTCAGACTGAGACACACTATATGTATGTTAAACTGTATGCTGTCATGTTTCTACATATATATAAAAACATTGTTTTGTTTTTCAAAAATTGCTACATTTTATAATTATATCTAATTCTCAGTATTTTGCAGATAAAAACATTTTTAGAAATTATGCATTGAAATTGTGAATTATAAAAAAGTATTTGCTCTCTTTCACTGCAGTACAACTGCCAGCAGATGCATCTCATTCTGTTTCTTCTCAAATAGGAAATAACTATGTATCCGGTAAGTTAATAACTGAAAGTTTTCTGTTCTCTACATGTTTAATAGATAACAGAATACATACTAAATATTAGTACTTTTTTCTCAGACACTGTGACCTGAACAACATAGAAAGATGCACATTAATACATAGACACAATACATATGAATATACATACCTGTACCTACATTTAGCACATACACAGAACACATACATACACATATATATATGCAGACGTGCAGTACACAGATATACACACAGATATATTCAGACTGAGATACAGTGTATGTATGTTAAACTGCATGATGTCATATCTCTTACATATATATAAAATCAAAATGTGTTTCAAACACTGGTGCTGCATTTAATAATTACATCTAATTCACAGAATCTTGCAGGTAAAACATTTTTAGATATTATGCATTAAATTTATGAATAATAAAATATATATTTACTTTGTTTCACAGGACAGTCCTTAATAAACATAATTAACAGTCCAGGTGCTAAAGTAGGAGATATTAAACTGAGTAAGTTAAAAACTGAAAGTTTTCTTTTGTGTGTCTGTTTAATATATAACACATCACGAGTGCAATACACATCACGAGGAGACGAGTGCAGATTGTTATATATGAAAATATTTAGAATCCTCATCTAATATCTTTTCCAATACATCATGTATATAACTTGAAACTGACTAAGTTGTAGCAGTTTCTAATAATGTTTATGCAACAGAATACCCAAGTAACCAATAGCTTGCGGAAATATTCAGGAATTTCAGATTATAGAATTAAAAAACGTTGTTACGGTGAATGCAGCAGGTCAGAAATATGAAAATGTGTCCAGATGCTAAAACGATGGTCAGTGACAGATTAAAAACAGGTCTGTAAAAGAAATACTTAGTAGAAGTATCAGTGTTATTAACATACTGAAGTGCACATTTCATATCATGTTTCAGAGTTTCAACTTTTTATTATGATCTCATTATGTGCATACACTGAGATGGCAATGTGTGTATGTATGTTTCTTGATAGATACAAAGATATTTGTAAAGTTGATGAAGGTTTTGTCCTGTTTTGGCACTCATGATCTTAGTGGATGTAACCTAAAACAGCAGTGAAGTACACAAGTAAAACCTAATTAACAGACAAGCTGACGTCACCAAGCTCACTCAGTAACTGTTTAGAAGTCATTTTACCGCAGTGTTGACCTTCTAGCAACATAGCTAAATATTACCAGACAAAACTACTTATTTTTCATTAAATCAAACACTGAGTCAAAGTTTTGACACCATTAATGTTGCCCAGAACAAAGTCTGTGCTGCAGAGGTTACCCTAATAAAACCAAAACCTTGTTAACTAAGAAATTGTAATTTTGAGAGCAACATTAATATTTTTGATACAAGTAATATCATTTTTTCCTTTGAGTGAGGGGAGTAAAAGAAATGAAAAAATATTTTAATTGTTTTACCTGTTCGGAAATAGCTGTCCGATCTATGTGTGCAGGGCTGGAAATCAAAGCATTTTGTTTCATTTTAACTATTCTCGTTTTTTTACTTTAACAATTTCAAAAATTACTTATTATTCCTCTATAATTATCAAAGCAACATTAATTATCCATAACACTTCCGGCTTTTACCTATGAAACTAAATAAATTACACTTTATTAACAGAAAAAAAACAGAAAGAAAGAAACTTTATATAACTGTATTAATTTATTGCAGTCATAATCCTTAGTTGATATGTATTATTACTCATTTATAAACTATAATACATAATTTTAAGTAGTGTTACGGAAAAGAAAATGATTATGCAAACATTTTTTGAATTACGTAGAATTTACACACACACAGACACATAAAAACATAAATAAATTAACACAAACATTCACACATACAAACATATTCAGGCATAGAAAAAGTTTTGACTGAGATTTTCTTCTTAAACTGTTGATATAACTCAACATGACTATATATGCCTGTCATTATTATCACCTGTAAATACTAAATATACTGCAAAGCATACATAACATCAACAGCAACAACAACAACAACAATAATAATAATAACAATAACAACAGCAACAATAAACAGTGGGGCATCTAAGGCACTCACAAGCGACCCGTAATTAACACCATCGTCACGTAACCAAATTAGAACCCTTTATTGGGCATAACACTCTTCCTCCAAAATAACACTAACTATACATAGGAAACTCCCTGTATCGGGTAGATAGCTACCCAATTTGGCTTGACTCTAAGGCCATATATGTATTTATATTTAATGTTAAATCATTAGAAACACAAAAACAGAAGTTTGGATTAAAGAATATATGATCTAATAATAGTTATTTACCAAGTAAGCTTACAATGTCTGCACAGCCGATTGCAAACAGTTTTACGCCACAAAATTCACATACTTGAACATGTGAGAGATATTTCATATGTTTAAACTAGGAAACCCCAAGATGTATTTGAAGATGCAAGTATATCAAACTAATGTTCTGTTTAGCAGGACATTGACGTGACAGTCAGTTAATAATAACACCATTGTGGTATCTATGTTTACAATTACTGATGGTCAGTGTTGATCTCAGATACCCACTATTCTCACCCACTGTTTCAGAGATAACAGTCTACAGTTACTGTGATGAGTCTGATCTCAGATTACCAGCCGTGCTCCAAATTAATGGTTATACCAGTGATTCTCAACAAGTGTGCATGGCAATTGATTCTCAACCAGTGTGCCGCAAACTTTTGTAGAAAAAACAGTTTGAGAAAAAAAACACGATTGACTGACCTGTCATTCAGAAACATGGAAAATCATTCTGTTGTTAATCATCACAAAGTTGTAATAACTTGTCACATGTTTTCACTCATTATTTCAGTGCTTAAATTTTTCCAAGTGTATATTTGTGACATTTCCATTTGTATTGTTTATATCATGTTTATATTGTTTATATATTTTGGGATCAATTCCTCCTACATTAATTTGAGTGAGTATAATTACAACTATTCAGATATTATCTGTACATTTATATTGTTTATATAACAAAATTTTGTAATAGCATTAAGTTTAAGTTATTCTGATATTACTAGTGTTAATCCTATATTATTTAACTTCAAGCCCAACTGTGATTGTTCTACATGTTTTAACATTATTTGCAATTTGTGATGGTTTTCAAAGAAAAACAGAAAGATTTAAATTCGAACATTTTCAGTATGATAAAATTTTAGAAGACAGTCTATAAGATTAAAACTAGTATTAATACAAGGAACTAGATGTAGGTCTCTAGAAGAGTATGCAAGATGTAGGAGGTTTTGGGATCAATTCCTCCTGATAGAATCTTGAGCTGTTTCTATTTTAGCAGTGCAGAACAACTGAGTTATGAAATAGTAACTGTCTGTGGGTAGGTATAAATGTAATAAGAAATAGTGGACTGTGAAGTGACAACACAGGGTTTTTTCTTGTATTATCTAAATGTTCCTTAATCTTATGTCTAACCTCATATAAATAAAAAAAAATTCTTCCTTCTGTTAAAAAAAACACAACAAAAGAAAATAAAAACTCAAATCCTTATATTACTTTTTACAGTTCAACCAATACAGATGACAAAAAAGAGTTCAAAAAATCTTTCTAGCATCACAGCTGATTTTTCCTCTGACAACATCACAGCTGAGTCTTCCTCTGACAACATCACAACTGAGTCTTCCATTGACAACATCACAGCTGATTCTTCCTCTGACAACATCACAACTGAGTCTTCCATTGACAACATCACAGCTGAGTCTTCCTCTGACAACATCACAGCTGAGTCTTCCATTGACAACATCACAGCTGAGTCTTCCTCAGGCAACATCACAACTGAGTCTTCCTCGGACAACATCAATCCTAGAGTAATTTTTATTTATGGTAATACATAGAGCATTTCAATATATTATTTTCTTTATTGATTGGAAACTCTAAGCAGAATTATTATTTGTATCTGTTCCAATGCAGTTTTTCAATATATTGTTTTGATGGGCAATTCTAATCTGACAAAATTATTATTTATATCTGTAACTGTCTTATATTGTTTACTTTTCTAAAAAGATTATTTGTAAACTGACATTTTTTTCTGATTTAAACTGATAATAAATTAACAACTGAAAAGGTTTCATGTACTCTCTACAGGCAAACGTAGCAAAAATAATAAATTTAAAAATAGACTAATTATTGTTTCATCATAACTATTATAATTATTCTTGTGTTGACCATTATTTATTTTAATGTTGTAAAGCAATGCTCACATCAAATGTTATCTATGTATAATTAGTTAGCATTACTAAAGACAGTTGTTAAAACATATATTGCTATATTCTGTAATACTGTTCACACAGACTGTATTATACTGTATGCTGCCATATCTCTATAGATAGATAAAAATTTTCTATATTCTTAGAAATCATGCACTGAAGTTACAGAAATGTTTTTACTCTGTTTCACAGGATCAACGGTGATAAATAACATTAGCAGTCAGATTTGTCAATTCAGACATGACAATACAGCCAGTAAGTTAAAGACTGACATTTTTTTCTGATTTAAACTGATAATAAATTAACAACTGAAAAGGTTTCATGTACTCTCTTACAGGCAAACGTAGCAAAAATAATAAATTTAAAAAATAGACTAATTATTGTTTCATCATAACTATTATAATTATTCTTGTGTTGACCATTATTTATTTTAATGTTGTAAAGCAATGCTCACATCAAATGTTATCTATGTATAATTAGTTAGCATTACTAAAGACAGTTGTTAAAACATATATTGCTATATTCTGTAATACTGTTCACACAGACTGTATTATACTGTGTGCTGCCATATCTCTATAGATAGACATGACAATACAGCCAGTAAGTTAAAGACTAAAACTGTTCTCTTCTCTACATTTTTAATAGGTAACAGTCATGAATTTAGATTGCTGTCAGTGCCATAACATTCAGTAATAGATTATCAAAAGGCTGTTATCATAAAAATTAAATATGTATCTTTGATTAGCAACTGAACTGTAGCCCATATTAGATTTCATGAATTAGTGTCCTTGTCCATAACTATTGATGAGATATTTCCACTTTCCAACAGCAAAATACAAACAGTTAAATATTATAAATTCCACAAAGTATTACAAATTATATTTTTATTAGATACATGTACACTCTGTATACATTTCTGTATTTATAAACCTGGTGGGGGCTTGTCATATTTTGGTTCACACTTTTCTTAATGGATGACTAAAAAAAAACTAATCACCAGGCAAGTTCATGTCACCAAACTCATTTGGTCATTTCTGATTTTCAGAAATCATTTTACTACAGTGCAGACTTTCTAGCAACTACTTAGCTAAATTATTAACTACAAAACTATTTTCATTAAATAGAAGAAAAAGTGTTATACATTTATTTTGGTATCAAACAATAAAAGCAAGTAGTAATCTGCCACTCACAGCAGTTAAATAGTCTCTCTCTCTGTGTGTGAAACCTAATCACTTAAACATGGTCATATAACTGGCATTTCCTTGACCAATAACATGTCACATATAGAAATGCATACATGTATACTAATCAAACATAATTTAAACATGTAGTTTGTGGACAGTATAACACATACTAGTTACAAAATAATAGTTGAAGGATCAATTTTTTTTAACATGGATATTACAGTTACTTTTCTATAAAATCAACACAATTACAAATGCATATTCAGAACTGTCTTAATGAGTAATATCTCCACATTTCAGTTCTTGATAAAGAAGTAGTGGAAGATAAAAGGGATGAAACTAAAATGCTAGAAATCCTGGTTAATTCTGGAAATCCTGTGATATAATAAATGACAAAAACAATAAAGGTGAAACAGCTTTGATTGTAGCTCTGAAAACCATTGTAGACAGAAAGCTGGTTTTTACTGGAATGTGGAGCTGATCCTTGTGCATCAGACGATGATAGAAATTCTGTTTTGCTTCTAGCTGCTAAACAAGGATATTTTGAAATTGTGAAACAATTGATTAAGAAAGGAGTTGATGTGAATACTAAAAACAGTACAGGTGAAACTCCCTCTGTTTACAGCTGTTAAGTATGAACAGAACAAAGTAGCGTTGTATTTACTGGAAAATGGGAGCTGATCCTAATTTAACAGACAATGATGAAAATTCTGTTTTACACTAGCAGCTAAATGTGGAAATAGAAAATTGTGACAGCACTGATTGGAAAAGGTGTTAATGTAAATATTAGAAACATTACAGGTGAAACTCCTGTTTTAACAGCTGTTAAACATCAGCAGAAGGGTATAGTTTCATATTTACAGGAAAATGGTGCTGATCTTACTATAAAAGACAATGATAATTCTGTTTATCACCCAGCAGCTAAATAAGAAAATGTAGAAATTGTGACAAAATTGATTGAAAAGATGTTGATATAAATATTTGTAATGGAACCTCATTAATGCCTTTTGCCAGGCTTGTTTTAACGAAATTTTGTCTTCTATGTAGTGAATTATATATATTCAGAAACACTTATTTTTATAAGTGGTAATTATGGTATACATTTAATATTACAGTCTGTTATCCTTTTAGACAGGAGGAGCCAAATTTTAGGTATTAATACCAATTAAAGCTAATCTCATTAGGGAAACTCTTTTCTACAGCTGTTAAGTATAAACAGAAAACGTGTAGTTTTGTATTTACTGGAACGGAGCTGTTCTTGATTAACAACATCAGCTCCATGTTCCAGTAAATACAAAGACACATTTCTTTACACCCAACAGCTAAACATGGAAATATAGAAATTGTGAGAGTATTGATTGAAAAGGTTCTGCTGTAAATATTTTCAAATCAAGGTAAATGCCTTTCATGTAACATGAAATTAAATGTATATCTGATGCACAAGCATTGAGCAGTCTGAAAAAAAAAAAAAAACAGAAGTTTTGTATTAATATTGAGAAATTTATGAATATAAATAAATGAAACCATTCTAATATTGTCTATGTATTTTCCACATTGTTTATAACTTAGTTTACTAAAATTATTCCAAGATATGTGCATATATATTTTTTATATAACACATTGTGGTACTAGGATTGACAAAACTAAAATATAACTTAGTAAAGTATTTTGATAATTATTATATAATTTTACAATAGATGATAAAATAAAAATGTTACAAAAAAGATAGTGAAACCTGACTGTTTTGATGTTCTTGCTCGCAGGTTTATTGACTTGCTGGCATCAAATAATGCCAGGAGAAATTATTTCACATCCATCACTGAAAGATGAAGGGTTTGGCAAAAGCATCTCATGAGGAAAACATTTTGGTGGTAGACTGTCTGAAATACTGCATCAGAAACTTTTTGAAAATGCATTTCATAAAAACAGTCCTCATTCAATACTTGCTCAAAAGAAATATTTTTATATATCAGTAGAAATATTTCATGTCTTCTTGACAATGAGTCAAAAACTATATCTAGTTACATGTGGTATTTGGAAGTTGAAGACACTTAAATTTCATTCACTGTTCCAAGAGTGCATTTTAATAGATGAAGAACATTAAGATTGTTCACATCAAATCTATAAAATGAAACCATAATTTGGTTTGAAAAAAAAAGAACTTTAGATATTTTTGTTTGTTTGGTGATGAAGATATTGTGAATGTTGTTAAAACTAGGTGTTGTACCAACATTTGATATTAATTAATGGTTTTGTTCAAAAACAGACAGCTACTATACTCAAAGAACTGTTACAGTATAAAAGAAGATGAAATTAAATATTTGTTCTCACTTGTTACATATTTCAATTTGTCTTAGGTAATATGAACATTGCTCATCTAGCAATACGTAACTGAAACGAAGCATACCA